>VDFB02123318.1:55711-96888 GCA_007258455.2 Sequoia sempervirens | reverse complement strand
TTTCAAACCTTTTTTTCTCAACAATCTTGTTATCGAGATCATGATCGCTACCCTCATGAAAGCATGCTACAAACTTCAATAAACCATCACATTGAAAACATGTTTCATTTAAACAATCATTTCTATAAAACAAGCAACCATCGCCTCTAACACATAAAAATGAATCTAACAAGTCCTTGGATGACTTGGGAAGTTGCATAGCATGACACTCCTGCAACATTTTGTCAGTATGCATAGTAGAAAAAATATGGCATAATAATTCATGATACATTAAAAACTTAACATGGTATTTACAACAACATGTATTACGAACATTAATAGGTACACAATAAAATGGATTGCAAGACTCAAAATCCCTTTGTGAGATTTACAAATTTGGATGTTCTTAACAAAATTGTTTGGCTACATTCCAAGAAATTTTTAGGATGTGGTGTGTGATCTTGATTACCAATTTGTAACTTTAAAACATCCTTTACATTCAGTGATACTCTAGAGTGAGAGTTCCAAAATTGTTCAATTTGCATCTTTAAATTATTGGTTAGCTTCTTATCAACACGTGGAAGCCTCCTACTATTGTTCAGTGTTTTATAATTTATATTTAAATCAATACAAGTTTGTCTCAATAAATGAGCCTTTCTCAAATGATGGCTTACTAGTGAAGTTGTGATCACTCTATGAGCAACCCTTTTATCTTTTTCCTTATTAGTCTTTCCAATAGAGGTTAGAGCATTAAAAATATTTTTTACAATAATAATTGTTTTTCTAATTTTTTGGTGGCACAAATCTTCAATTTTCTTAATAATGGTCCCATTTTGTAAGACTTAAGCAATTTCACAAAAAATTGACATTGTTCGATTAATGTCTTATAAAAAAAAAATTCATTGAACATATTGGTAGCCCACAAACAAACCGTTTATTGTGACCTTTTTCCTTGAAGATTATCTCTTATGTTCTCATCTATTTCAAGCAACCATTTAGGGGTTCTTATGTAATTAGGTGTTACATAAGGTTCATTTTCAACATTTTCAATGTTATCAACATTTTCAATAACAATTCCAACATTTTCATTTTCAAGTTCAATGTTATTAACATTTTCATTCTCACTATTTTCAATATTTTCAATAACAATTTCATTTTCAATATGAATAACAATTCCATTTTCAATTACCTTTTGTGCAGCTGGTTGTTTTTGTTGGAATTTTCTTTCATATCTTTTATGTTGTAAACTTTGTGGTTTCGGGTCCCTGTAAAACCCATTTTACCCTTTATCAAAAACAATTCCATTTTCAATAACATTTTCAACAACATTTTCATTTTCAATTTCCACATTTTCAATTTCAATATTTTCATTTTCAATTTCCACATTTTCAATTTCAATATTTTCATTTTCAATTTCAATATGATGTTAAATATTTTCAAATTCTATTTCATCTTCACCTAAATTAATTATATTTACTATATATCAATTTATACTATATAGTGTATAATTTATACTATATATTAATGTATGCATAGCTATACAATAAAAAATGGATATCCATTACAAACATTATTGTTTGATTTTTATAAACCAATTAGCACATAAAATCAATATTATGTATTATTAATATATAATAAATGTATTATATATTATATAATATATTATATATAGTATTATTTAATATATATACTGTATATTATATATTATATAATATGTATTTTATACTATATAGTATATAAATAAGATATTATATTATATATTATACTCTCCCTCTCTAGCTCTGGCACGACTACTGATATCCAACTTGTATTTTGTATTGACTTTTGAACACGGTAATTAAGCATTCAGTTATCAAAATATTAACCTCCAAAATGCATATCTCTTCTAATGGCCTTGATGGTAATATTATCCTTTCAAATAGAAAGAACCGACACATCAAACGTACCTCCACCCAAATCAAAGACGAGAACACTTCTTTCTCTAGTGAATACATCATGGAAGCCATAAGTTATACCTGTGACCATTGGCTCGATATTTGTTCACATGACATTGAGGCCTATAATCTTACCAACACCTTTTGTGGCCCTCTTCTATGCATCATTAAAATAAGTAAGAATAGTAAAATAACCACATTCTTCACCTTGCATTAAAATAAGTAGCATGGATGAGATCTCTTTACACACAAATAATTCAAGCTCTCTTAGGTCCATCCTACTCCCTCTCTCTCTTAGGCCTCTCCCACTCCCTCTCTCTCTAGATCTTAGAGCTCTCTCTCCCCATCTCTCCCTCTCTCTCTCTAGATCTCAGAGCCCTATCTCCCCATCTCTCCCTCTCAGGTTTCTCTCTCACCCACTCTCCCTCTCTCCCTAACGAGATAACTCTCTATCCCCCTCTCTGCCTCTCTTTGTCCCTCCCACCCTCTCTCTCTTGGGTCTCTCTCTCTCATCTCTCTACCACTCTCTCTCCCTCTTAGGTCTCTCTCTCCCTCCCTCCCTCTCAAGTCTCTCCCACTCTCTCTCCCTCTCAGGTCTCTCTCTCTCCCTCTCTTCCTCTCTCTCTCTCTCTCTCAGGTCTCTCTCTCTCAAGTATCTCTCTCTCCCTCCCTCTTAGGTATTTCTCTCTTTCTCTCTCTCCCTCTCACTCTTAAGTCCCTCCCATTCCCTCTATCTTTCTCTCTTAGGTATCTCTCTCTCTCCCCCTCTCCCTCCCTCCCATCCTCTCTCTCTCTCTCTCACAGGTCTCTCTCTCAAGTCTCTCTTTCCATTCCTCTTAGGTCTCTCCCTCCTTCTCGAGTCTTTCTCTCTTTCTCTCTCTCCCTCTCACTCTTAGGTCCCTCCCACTCTCCCCCTCTCTCTCTCTCTCAAGTCTTTCCCTCCCTATCTCTCTCTCCCTCTCAACACACACTCTCTCTTTCTCTCTCTCCCTCTTTCTCAGGTCTCTCCCTCCAACTCTCCCTCTCTTCCTAACTAGATAACTCTCTCCCCCCTCTCTCCTTCTCTCCCTCCTTCCCACCCTCTCTCTTGGGTATCTCTCTCTCTCAAGTCTCTCTCCCTCTCAGGTCTCTCTCTCTCTCTCCCTCTCTTCATCTCAAGTCTCTCCCACTCTCTCTCTCCGTCTCAGGTCTCTCTCCCTCCCTCTCTCTCTCAAGTCTCTCTTTCCCTCCCTATCAGGTATTTCTCTCATTCTCTCTCTCCCTCTCACTCTCAGGTCCTTCCCACTCTCTCTCTCTCTCTCAGGTATCTTTCTCCCTCTATATTTATCTCTCAGGTCTCTCCCTCTCAAGTTGATGCAAGGGAATCTACCAAAACACCATATATCTAGGGAACTTCTGTCCCAAACATAATTGCAGAAGATCAAATTGAACAAGCATCTTTGATTCACTAAACTTTTCATCAATTTCACTCATCAACTCAAGAAAATCCCCAATTTTCCTTAGCCATTCACAAGGCTATCAATCATCCATTCCTCAAATCAGTATTCTACATTCTTGTCAGACGTCCAATTCATCTTTATCATTACAAAACCTGATTAAGAAAAATAGGACCATACATCTCTTTATCTATTCATTCTTTCAACTTGTCTCAATAAAGCAATAATCAATCTTCAAAACTGGCTTTTAGACTTTTACCAGACCATTCAATATCATTAACTGACAAAAACAAGCCATCTAGTCTACCATATAACTCTGTCTTATCAGAACTTCAACTTTATGCATTCCAAACGCTATTTTCCACCATGATTCCACATTTTTCCAAGCACCATAACATCATACTATGCTTTCAAAATTCTAACCAGACACAAAGACCTCATTAACACCTTTACTTTGATAGATGTAACCTAAAACAAACAACCATACCTCTATTTTTTTATAGTATTGCTCTTTATAGTAGTCAAACCCTATATTTCCTTAGGGTTAGCCTTACCCAAACAATCAAAATCACCAAATTTGGCCTCAAGACTTTTCTCAATCTATTGTTACATCTTTAAAATCAATACTTTAACAGTTTCAAGACAAATTTAATCTCCCATGTCACTGTTCCAATAGACTCATAATGTGTAGCATTTAATCACCAAGATCTTAGTAGGGATGCAACAAGGATAATTAAGTATATATCACAACCCACATTGAAATTCCAGACCCCAAGCACATCTTTGGAAATCCATTTTTACTAATTGAAACATTCTTAAAGATGAAATACTATTTCCATGAAGAAATTCAATAGAAACTTGACTGTACGTTGTGAAAATGCACCAAAATAGGAAAAGATTTCAAAGCAACTACCACTAAATAAACCCCTCTTCATTAAATAACCATAAAAAGTCATTCATCAAGATACACAACTCACAAATCATCCACTTTTAACAAGGTACTTGTCCATAAATGCAACAAAACAATAAACTAATGCTTAAACCCTTAACAATTCCCATTAAGTGAGGGTTTGAAGAGAAATTACATTCCAATCTTCCAAATACTCTACCACTACCTCAAACCTATTCAAAAATGTCTACAAATGCTTTAGAAACCATTCCCAAGCCCTCTGCAACTAATATATCTCCAAGCCTTTGATTGCAGCATCAACAAATGAATGGAAACCCTTCAAAATTCCCTGTAGCAACACCTTAAACTTTGCATTCTTGTTTCTCCTATCCTTTCCATCATGCACATAGTTTAAAACATCCTGCACTAATCTACTCCACCGACCTACATGATCTAATTCTGTGGAGTAGACATTAAAATTCTTAGTTGACTCTCAAACCCCTATTTCAAGGGTTTTTGACAAAAAACACAGAAAATGTACTCTAACTGATGATAAACTCAATAGATTTCTCTCTAAATGTACTCAAATGAAAGTTGGTTCTCTATAATTCTTAAAAATACAAAGATCAAGCCCTAAATCTACTGTATAGGTAGTACAAAAACTGACAGAACAAAAAGAAACACTGAAAATTATAAACATGACACTTTATTTGATAATATATCTTCAAGAATACAATGGATTGTTCCTTGATCGACCTCTTCAACCTTTATATAGATGTTTCTAATTCAATAAATAACTTTCCAACTTCTTCTACTGACCCATCTCTTCATTTTCTCTTCAAAGACTCTTCACCTTCCCTGATTTTTGTGCACTTTTCTATTTTTTTTGCCTTTTTATAATTTAGCAACTTTACAAAAAATTTCAAAATTTTCTTTTCTTCTCATTTTGACCTCCTAATGACCCATTTATGACATAATTACATTATTTATGACCACTTCATCACTTTTTACAAATATTTACATGCTTTGACACTTGAAAGTTCAATTTTTACAATTTTTCCAATTAGAGGCAACTAGTGAGCAAGGTGCTCCTACACCACAAGTCTCTCTCTCTCTCTCTCCCTCTCCCTCTCAAGACTCTCTCCCCCCCTCCCACTCCCTCTCTCTCTCTCTCTCAAGTGTCTATCTCTCTTTCTCGAGATCTCCTTCAGTCTCAGGTCTCTCCCTCCCACTCTCTCTCCCTCTCTCCCTCTCAAGTCTCTATCTCTCTCTCTCCCTGGTGTAGGGGCACCATGATAGTTTAAATTTGAAAGTTTTGTAAGTAAGGTTTTGTTGTGGATTTTTGGTTTCTAGAGTCTTTTTTATTGATAATAAGGTCATAATAGACCATTTACATTGTGTGGAGTCACTTTGGAGTCACTTGAGTTCATTTTGTCATGTTTTTGGAAAATTGTCAAAAGTTGTCATATGCAACATTGTAAAAGTTGCAAAAGTGCAAAATTGGGGTAGACAAATTGTTAGGAGGTTAAAATGGTGGTTGGGTCAGTTGATTTGGTTTTATTTTAGATGTAAAAGCTTAAACATTCCTTTGGAATTCGAGGCAAGGTTGTTGTTGAAGTTTTGATTGAAGAAAATCATAAAAAGCTCTTAAATTTTAGTGTTTTTCTAGAAAATTTGTTAATATTTTGATTTTTTATGGCTTGTACAGTTAGATTTTGATCCAAAATTGCATTTCATTCGATGGAGGATTTAAGTATCTTTTTTTTGGTTCAATTTTGAAGCATTTTCACTAAGATTTGTGGTTTTTATAAGTTTTTACTGCAGGTAGGTTAAGAATCTCGTTTTAAGGGTTTGAACGCACAAAAAAATGATTGAACACCCATTCCACCATTAGATATATCTGTAACTTGGTGGAATGGGGGAGTTAAGGTGAAATTTTTGAAGTGGTGATATGGTTAGTAAAGGTTTGGAGGTTGGATTTCCAATAAACCCTCCTTGTTTCAAACCTAGAATGGCCAAATCAAGAGTTTGATGGTTTTGTGAGTTCAGGGTTAGTTCCCCTAATAAAAGTTGGAAAATAAGAAGTTTTTTAGCCTATTAAATGAATTTACAAAGATATTTGAGTTTGGGAAAAGTTTTGGAGAGGTGTTTCTTTGTAAAAGTGGCCTATTTGGGCCTTGGGACAGCGTACCAGTCATTTGTTGAAGAGGATGTTCCAAAACAACCATATGCAAAATTGAGGTATGTTGAAATATGTCCAAAAGGGTGTCTAAAAAGGTGAATTTTTTGTGGGTTTGAGGTATATTGTGGAAGGTATGATCAAATTTCAATGTTTGCACTACTACAAGACAAGAGTGGTGGAATTGAGAAAATGTGCCAAGATAGAGTTTTGGTGATTGGAAAGTTGATTAATTTTGCTTGAATTGTGTTTGTAAAAATATTTCCTCCCTGATCTACATCAAGTGGTATTGGAGTATAGGTATTAGGTCATTTGAGGGTGAAAAGTTATAGTTTGAAGTGTTAAAAGTGGGAAGTTGAAGAGAAAAAATGCCTCCTAAAGGTAGTGGAGTTCTTGCAAGGAAGATTAAGATGTTAAAAGAGTCACAAGAAGCCATATTAGCTAGGTTTTCAGCAATGGAGAAAGAGAAAAGAAGATGAAAGGCCACTGATGACGAAAGTGACCGTGAAGAAGAGGAAGAGGGTGAGCAAGAAAACCCTACAAGTGGAAGAACCCAAGGTGTTGATTGCGATATTGATGAGAGAAGGATGATAAACATGCTAAAGGATGTAAATGGAGATGCTTCTGATGTGAAAGTAGATGTGCCAATGTATAATGGAAAATTGGATGCTAAAGAAGTGTTAGACTGGATAGATGCATTAGATAATTTATTTGACTTCAAGGAGGTTGATGATGATCATAAAGTGAAGTATGCTAAGACAAAGCTAAAAGGACCTGCATTGACATGGTGGAATTACATTCAAGAAGAAAGAGTGAAGAAAGGAAAGAAAAAGATTAATTCATGGGATAGAATGGTAGGAAAGGTGAAAGCACAATTTTTTCCAAGTGATCATGCTATTCAAAATTTTAAGAAGTTGCACAGCTTGAAATGGAAAGAGAAGTATGTTATGAAATATACTAAGGAGTTTCAAAAGTTGAGCATTAGGTCTGGTCATATTGAGGATGATAATGAAAATATTGTAAGGTATATGTGTGGGTTGAGGTATGAAATGCAAGATGAATTGAGTTTGGCAACACCTAGATCAGTTGAGGAATGTTTTCAGTTGGCTGTGAAGGCAGAGGAGAATCTGAAAAGAAGACAAGAAAGAAAAGGAAGAGGTAGAGGCAACATTAGTAGAGGAATGGGATCAAGGCAGAATTTTGAAGACCAAGAAGGCGTAACCAAAGGCAAAGAGCAAGTTGTTGATCAAAGAGGTGGATTTAGAGGTTTCAGAGGTAGATTTGGTGGTGGTAGAAGTTCAACTTCATTTTAAGGTAGATGTTACCATTGTAATCAATTTGGGCATCCAACATTCAAGTGTCCTGAGAAGCAAGGCTCTACTTCAAGTGGTGGAGACAAAAGAGTGCAATTGGTACAAGAAGATGATTGTGAAAAAATTCATGCTCCTAATCAACTTGTTGCTCTTGAAGTTGGGGAGTCATTGATGGTGAGAAGACAACTACTGAAGGAATCCAAGGAGGAGGAGACAACTCAAATAAGGACACTATTCAGGACAACATGAAAATTCAAAGGAAAGGTATGCAAGGTAGTGATAGATTTTGGTTCTACTAATAACATGGTGTCAAATCAAATGGTAGATAATATGCAATTAGAAAAAGTTCCTCATGAAACACAATATAAAGTATCTTGGGTGAATGATGATCAGTCCATTTTGGTTAGTGAACAAGCTTTTGTTGAGTTTAGCATTGGTGGATATAGAGATATGATACTTTGTGATGTCTTACCAATGGATTGTTGTCATTTACTACTTGGAAGGCCATGGAATTTTGATAGGCATTCACTTTATGATGGTAGACATAATACTTACACCATTGAAAAGGATGGAAATACCTTCAAATTAATACCATTGTAGGAGGATGGTAAAGAGCAGAACAAGGCATCAAAGGTAATCATGTTTGGAAAGAAAGAGTTTGTAAAAAGAGAAGGAGAAAAGAAGGTAAGGGTTGCAGCCACTTCAAAGCTTGAAAGTGTCAAGATAGCAAGTGTGAGAAATGATTCAGTATTGGGAAGAGAAGGTAATGAAAAGATGTCAAATGCAGACTTGAGAAGGTCAAGGATGGATTATTTGATGGAGTGCAAAATTGCTTAAAAAGGCATGATAAAATAATGGTGGGGACAATTCCTTGTCCATTGATGGTAAAAGAAGATAGGGGGAAGTCAAGTACTGAAAAGACAGAGGTTACTAAGATTGATGGAACATTGGTTTATGGGTCTGATGGTACAAGGATTCTTAGGGTAGAAAACCTGATGAACGAGTTAAAGGTAAAAGGTGTAGTGAATCAAGGACAAATAGGAAAGTTCAAGTATACAATGAGAGATAAGTGGATAGTTAAGGAAAAAGTTGATGAAAGTATGTTGACAGGTAAGAAAGTAGGTTTAATATCACTTCCAAGTAAAGATAAAGTCAGAGAACATTCATTGAGTTAGTTTGCAAAGTTGGTGCAATGTTTAAGTGGTAAAGAGTGTATGAATGCAAGGAATGATGCCAAGCTTTGATACCTAACACGTTGGAAAGGAGTACCAGGTGAAATTGAAGATTGGAGAGCATTGAAGGATAAAATACATGTTTTTATGTTCCTCAAGGGACTTGAGGTCTTCTTTTAGGCTGGGTGTATGGTGCAGGAGCACCATGATAGTTTAAATTTGTAAGTTTTGTAAGTAAGGTCTTGTGGTGGAGTTTTTGTGTCTAGAGTATTTTTTATTACAAATAAGGTCATAATAGACCATTTACATGGTGTGGAGTCACTTAGGGGTCACTTGAGTTCATTTTTTCATATTTTTGCAAAATTGCCAAAAGTTGTCATATGCAACATTGTAAAAGTTGCAAAAGTGCAAAATTGCAGTAGACCAACGGTTAGGAGGTTCAAATGGTGATTAGGTCAGTTGGGTTGGTTTTATTTTGGATGTAAAATCTTAAATATTCCTTTGGAATTTGACGCAAGGTTGTTGTTGAAGTTTTGATTGAAGAAAATCATAAAAGCTCTTAAATTTATGTGTTTTTTTGGAAAATCTGCTGCTCTTTTGATTTGTATGGCCCGTGTAGTTAGATTTTGATCGAAAATTGCATTTCATTCGATGGAGGATTGAATTGTATTTGTTTTGGTTCAAGTCTGAAGCATTTTCATTAAGATTTGTGGTTTTTATAAGCTTTTTACTACAGGCGGGTTAAGAACCCCGTTTTAAGGGTTTGAACGCACAAAAAAATGGATTGAACACCCATTCCACCATTATATATCTCTGTAACTTGGTGGAATGGGGGAGTTAAGGTAGGATTATATGTACATTAATTTTTTATGAATAGGGAGGGTGTTTAGATGAATTTTAGATGTTGCCCTAGGTGGGTTTTCTTGAGTTTTTGCTTGAAAATTGATGCCTAAGTATAGGAGTTTGATAAAATTGCATTGTTGGAGGTTGGATTTCCAATAAACCCTCGTTGTTTCAAACCTAGAATGGCCAAATCAAGGGTTTGATGGTTTTGTGAGTTTAGGGTTGTTTCCCCTAATAAAAGTTGAAAAATATGAAGTTTTTTAGCCTATTAAAGGAATTTCCAAAGAGATTTGGGTTTGGGAAAAGGTTTGGAGAGGTGTTCCTTTGTAAAAGTGGCCTATTTGGGCCTTGGGACAACGCATCAGTCATTTGTTGAAGAGGATGTTACAAAACAACCATATGCACAATTGAGGTATATTGAAATATGTCCAAATGGGTGTCTAAAAAGGTGAATTTTTTATGGGTTTGAGATGTATTGGGGAAGGTATGATCAAATTTCAATGTTTGCACTACTACAAGACAAGAATGGTGGAATTGAGAAAATGTGCCAAGATAGAGTTTTGGTGATTGGAAAGCTGATTAATTTTACTTGAATTGTGTTTGCAAGAATATTTCCTCCCTACTTTGCATCACTCCCCCTCTCAAGGCTCTCTCTCTCCCTCCCTCTCAAGTCTCTCTCTCTCAAGTCCCTCTCACTCTCCCCTCTCTCTCTCTTAGCTCTCCCTCTTCGGTCTCTCCCTCATACTCTCTCTCTCTCTCTCTCTCTCCATCTCATGTCTCTCTCTCCCTCTCTCTCTCTCTCCATCTCATGTCTCTCTCTCTCCCTCTCTCTCTCTCTCACCCCCTCCCCCTCTCCCTCTTAATTATTTCTCTGCCTCTCTCACTCTCAAATCTCTCTCTCTCTCCCTCTCAAGTCTCGCTCTCTACCTCCATCTCAGGTCTCTCTCTGTCTCCATCTCTCCCTCTCAACTCTCTCTCTCTCTCCATCTCAAGTCTCACTCTCTGCCTCCCTCTCAAGTCTCTCCCTCTCTCTCTCCATCTCTCCCTCCCTCTCATCCTCTCTCTCTCTCCCCATCCCTCTTAGGTATCTCATTCCCTCTCATTTTTTTCTCTATTTCTCTCTCTCTCTCTCTCTCTCTCTCTCTCTCTCGTCCTTCCCACTCCCCCCTCTCTCTCAAGTTTCTCTCTCTTAGATCTTTGTCTCAGGTCTCTCCCCCTCTCTATCTCTTGTGAATTGGTTGCACATCAATAAATATATAATATATACTATGTATTAAATATATTATATAATATATATAATATATATTACATAATATTAATATAATATTTAATATTTAATATGTAAACTATATATAGTATATAATTTATAATATACTATGCATAATATATGTAGTATATATTATATAATATAATGGAGCATTCCTTTGGACAACCATGCATAAGTGAATATTAATGGGGGATAGATTAGGAAAGTACGGAATCCAGGGTCCAAATATTTGTTTTCTTTGTAGAGAAGATGGTGAATTAGTGGATCACATTTTTCTCAACTATCCATATGTAGTGGTTTGTTGGGATTGGCTTTTGGCATCGATAGGCTGGGCAATGCCAAGGTAGAATGACTTAATGAGATTTCTTAGAAGTTGACCTGTGTGGAAAACATATAACATCTGGGGCAATGCCTGGGTGGCAACACCTTCAATACTGGTTTGGAAAATACAAAAAGAGAGGAAT
Organism: Sequoia sempervirens; assembly: GCA_007258455.2. Taxonomy (NCBI): domain Eukaryota; kingdom Viridiplantae; phylum Streptophyta; class Pinopsida; order Cupressales; family Cupressaceae; genus Sequoia; species Sequoia sempervirens. Next base: position 85,412 of record VDFB02123318.1, on the reverse strand, counting down.
AGAAGAATTTTTTGTGATCAGTGCTTGCCGGTTTGAGTTGTAATCAAGAAAATTGAACATGGTATTTGTGAAAGTGGTCAATGTAGAGCAAATTAAAAAGAAGGTTGTAAAGTTCACCAATTGGGATAATGAGATAAAAAAGAGGTGGGGGAGCCTCAAGTCACTAGATTGGGTTTATTCAAACAAAAAAAGGAGGGAAGTGTCCAAGTGGAGGCCCCTAAATGAAGGGTACCATAAACTAAATTTTGATGGGGCAACTAAAGGAAATCTGGGAAGGGATGGGGCAGGATGCCTAATAAGAGATGGTTCATGTGAGTACATTTGGGTGCTATCAATGAACATTGGTGAAGCAACAAACAACTTGGTTGAACTGGTAGCCTTAGCTTGCGAACTAAACTTGTGCATGCAAAAGGGAATTTTGGATGTAGAAATAGAAGGTGATTCACAATTCTGTATCATGCAGTAACGAAAGACCAAATTCAAAATTGAAAGGTAAAAGGGTGGGTCATGAAAATCAAGGACCTTCTAAAATACTTAAGGGGTTTCTCAATTCCCCGTGTGTATAGAGAATCCGATAAAGTGACTGACTGGTTGGAAAATAAAGGGGTCTGTCAAAATGTGGCTGAAGTGGTTTTAAGGAGAGGTGAGTTTGATGTGGATTTGCTCGAATCTACAAATTGGTCAAGAAAATTTGGAAAAATGAGAATTGACTGCGGGTAGCTTCTTTAGCCAATTAAATGTTTGAGTATGTGGCATGGTAATGGGCGTGTGGTAGCAAATTATGGAAGTGATTGTGGGGTGACAAATTGAAAACATATGTAAGTAGTTGTTTTGGTACTTGCATCAGGTAAGGGGTGCGAGGGTTGCCAGTTATGTAAGTGTCTGGAAAGGATATCTGGGTGGGTGGGCCTTGCATATGATTTGGGCCTTTTTTGTAAGTGTGTTTACCTTGATGTATTTGATTTTCTAAATTTAATTGAGGGAGCCACCCCCTACGATGGTACTTATCCAATATATATATATATAATATAATAATATAATAATATATAATATAATAATGTATAATATAATATATAGTATAATACATAATATATAATATATAATATATAATATACATAATATATTAGTATATTAGTATAAATTAAAATATTAAATGTTATGTATTATAAATAATATAGGTAATGGATATTCATTTTTTCTGACCAAATTAGTAGGCCCGAGATTTGGCTCAGGATTTGGTTCGGGATTTACTAACTTGGAAAGTCAACCCAAAAAATATGTTTACAAAATTTACTTAGTTTTTTGAAGTTCGCCCTTGTGGCTAATGACTTTTTTTATCCGAATTTCATGAAACAAAAAGGGTTTATACAAAAAATTATCAGCTTTCCACCAATATAATATATGCCTTATTTTGAATTTAAAAATTATTATTATTGATTTTCTACATACATTATGACTAAAGTCCTAATTGATAGGTTGATTGGAAAACTTCTATAACTTTCAAACTACTTCACATTTTTTGAACCTAAAAGATGTGTCACATTCTATGCTTCGCATACTATAGGATAAAAAAAATGAATTTCATAATTTTTTGACCAAGTTATGGTTTTCAAACAAATGTTTTAATAATTCTAAAATGTTCTAATAAAAAATCACAACTAATTATTTACATGGAAAAAATTACAAAAAAAATATGGCATATCCGGGCATGTGTCCTCTACATATATTGAAAGTTTTAGAAAAAAAAAATGGTATATATATATTTTTTGTACTTAGGGTGGTTAGACATACACCTGCTTCTTATCTTTTTCCTAAAAATTTAGTATCATTGCATTGAAATTTCATTTTTTTCAAAACAAATTAACCTTTTTCCAAAAAAGGACTAGTAGCCTAGAAACTATATTCAATTTGCTACAAGTTTTGTTCTTACATATTTTTCAAATTATGTTAATAACCTATTCAATTTTTTATGTCAAGTTGCCTAACTCTATTTTTCTAAATTTTCATTGCCACTTAGAGCCTAGTTTGGACCCCCATGATCTTGCATTGACCCAATATATCTACATATCCTAAATATTTTAGCAAATTTTGATATAGGTTCAATTTTTTATGTGCAATACTAGATTTCTAACCTTGGGAAAATATTATTATACCTAGCTCACATTTGAACCTACCTTTGAAATGACACCCAAATTTGGTTTGTATCATTTTGGATTGATCCAAAGCATATTTCCATTTATTACTTCATCACTTTCTAGGTGTTTTTTTCTTCTATTTTATGTTTACCTCCCCCCTTGTTATATCACATTTCTATTTTTTGGTTTTCAATTTCTAGGATCCTTCTCATGTCTTTTATTAGGACCAACTCTTTTTTTTAGTTTATTAGTGTTAGAATAGATGAAAAGGTCTTTTTTTACATTAATTTACATATACACTTAAGAAAATAATAAAATATTCTAGCCCACACTTATGTTCTTTTATTTTTTCTTTCATTTGGTGAATTTGATAGATCTTTCTAGTTCTTCCTTCTAATTACATCTGTTAGCTCATAGATTTTTATATTTATTATTTTTAGAATATCTTCTTTTTCTTCTTATTTTTTTTCAAGATTCACTTTTTTCCTCTTAATATGGCCTAGTTCATCTCCCCTTTTCGATATTTCTACAGAGCTAATCCTTACCCCCATATGAACATTCCTTGTTGTAGCCTTCATCTTAATCCATCTTTGGCTATATTATCTAAACATATTTTACCAATACTAATGAGGCTATACCTTTCTTTCTATCTATATAATTTTGATTAGTAGGTTTAATTTGACTTCTAATATCAATGGAGATCTTTTCAAAACTCTAGAAGGTTAATAATTCCATGAACTTGGAGGTTACCCCATTGAATCATATCTTATTAACTCTTTAGACAAACTTATCCTCAATAAATTGTAGCAAATATAATTGTGTGCAACATTTCCTTCTAATTCCCCTTCCTTTCATACTTTCTAGTCTATCAAGGTCACTTCTACCTCTATTCCTCCTAATTATTCTATAATATTTTCATCATATATTCTCCTTATCCCTTCCTCTTCTATCTAGTCTTTCCTCCAATTTAACTCCCAATCTACTTTTCCTTTTATTCATTTCCCTTAGTTTTTTACTACTCTTCATTCTATTCCTCCTTATTCTCTTCAACCTATCTCTCATCATACTTATATTCCATACAAAAGTAATGTGTTTACGAATACTGCCACTTCCCCTCCTACTATTTCTATGATGCATTATTATTCTATTCATTCTCATTCCTTCCCTATTCCTCATGTGACTCATTATCCTTATCCACCTCCTCCAATCTTATCATATGACCACATTACCTTCTCTTTTATTTTATTATTCATCTTTTCTTCTTTCTTAGTACTCTTCTTGTCCTCCCCACCACCCTCCTCGTACCATTCATTTGACACTATCATGCCCCATGTGTTACATTGAATCTCCAACAAATGCAACAAAAATTGATGTTTTTTCCATTAACCCTCATCACAACCCTCTACCTTATGATATTCTATCTTATTTTTCTCTCCCAATTTTGAATCTCCCCATCTTCCCTTATATGATGGATGAGGGTATTCTACCACTGAATTTTTTTATCTTGTTTCTCCTTTTTCCTAAATTGTGTCTTTGATGATTGTATCCTCTATAAAATATTTCCTCATTCACTCAAGAGATATTACCTTAATTGGTTCTATTTATTATCATGTATGATTCTATGAGAAGTTTTGAGATGATAACCAAATATTTCATCAATCACTTTAAAATCAAAATCTCCCCCAAAGATAACTTAATTGATCTCATTCATTGCGAGAAATGACCCCAAGAGAAATTTCATGACATTTTTCTTAGATTCCAATCTATTTTATCAAATATGTACTACTCACTCCCTAATATATAAATTCAGCAAATCTTTATAGATAATCACTTTCCATCAATCATAGAAAAGACAAATTTTGAAAATTTCAACACTTTTTAAAACCTATGTATAAATCTTAGAGACTATGAGACCAAAATGGACAAGGTGAGCAAGGATTCCATTGGTTCACCTACAATATTAAAAAACAAAAAAACAATCTACTAAACCTTACAAGAACCCATTCATAAATATAAATAGAACAAAAAAATCATATAGTGACAAAAATCACTCCAACATCTAATATTTAGCTCCTCTTCTTCATTACTTCACCTCCTCACATTTCTAATGTTATCGCTCTTTAACCTAAGCCTTGTGAATTAATCACTAGAATTGTAGAATATTATTAATCAATCATGAATAAAGATATTTTTACAAATATTCTCCAACTTACCCACATTTGACCTTTGGACACTTATCTTTTACCTAAAATTAACGCTAATTAATGAAATTTTTGAATACCTTATTATTTTTGCCTAAAATACACAATTCCTAACTTGATTGATAAAAAATATCATTCATGTGGATGGTATTAATTATAAGGGGAAATATTTTATATCACCATTAAACCAAAATATACAAATTCTCACATTCCTTTCCCTCATAATTCAAACAATATTAAACCCACTAATACTCCACCCTCTTCTAATTACATCAATATTCCTATAGGCACCACTTTAGAAACCTCTTAGGCTATGAAACTTTATTTTAATGACATGATTGGAATGGTAGATAAACTATCACTTGATGGGGATTCTAAACCTTTTGATTCCTTCATGGAACTTTGTGTTATCACATTCTTAAATAAATAAATACTATATGACAACTATCATAGTTCTTTATACATCAATGGTATCATCAATGATGAATATTATGAAGGAATTCTAATTGATCCTAATAACTCTAACATTATCATTGAAGAATATATTTATAAAATCTATACTTACCATTAGTCATATCCTAAAATTAATTTAACTTTAGAGTATTATAATGGAATCTACATTGAAACTCTATGTAGTATTGTTCTACCCATTGAGGTTATTCCTAAGGCTACCAAGATTATTTCTCATGTGGTTTTGATCTCTAATCATTTTCATGTTAATTTAGGAAGGCCTTATTTGGATGATTAAAAATCCATTCCTACCATATTTCATGACCATATTATCACCATAACTCAATCTATGTCAAAAAAAATCTACATTGAAACAATGCACCTCACTATTGATTACTTCATTCAAAAACCTAAAAATCCATCTCGTTAAACCAGTTTGGTTTATGATGATTAGATAGAATATTAATATTATAACATTAAAAATCCTATCCATTCTCCTCCACCACATCCTAGAGGAAAATTAAATCCTCCCAATCCCAGTTATCAACAAGTGAAACCTCCATTCATTTCTAAGTTCTTACTTGCTACTTTAGCCCATTGCCAATCACCTTCTCCTACACCTTTCTCTAAAACTTATAAATTCCAATATCAACCTTCTTCCCCTCAATATTTTCATTCTTCTACACTTCCTCCTGTCTTTCCTCTTCTAAATTATTGTTCTCCTTATTCTCATTCGTATCCACTATTTCTGATTCTTCCCATAAATTTGACCCACTTTATTCCTCTTATTCATCATCATCCATTTACTGCTAAGAAGTATTTTCCTCTAAACCCTCAATCAATTTGGAAAAAACTTACTCCTTGTCACCATATTATTATTTTATCCTTCTCCTTCACATCACCCTTTCTTTATCTACTTCTACTATACCTCTCACCCATCCTCTGTATTCTATCACTATTGTATTTGACTACAAATTTTGATAAATTTTTGGTGACATATCGACAAAATATTGTCAAATTACCGACACAACATTGTTTTAGATTTCGTCACTGGAATTTCGTCACTTTAACAACCAACTTTTATTTGTCAAAACCACAACCCAAAATTGTCGGTCAACACCAAGGAGAATGTTGAGGGTTTCTGTCACAAAATCGACGTATCTTCATCCATTTATCAACAATAGGAAACAAAAAAATGTTGCAGAGCACCCATTTGAAAGAGTCGATAAAACTCCAAACATTCGTCATTTTTCTGATGATGTTGAGTTTCCAATTACGATGAAAAATTCGTTGCTTCTACAACAACCCCATCACAATTTTTTTGGTTCATCGGGCTATGCTTGTCAAAATTTTGACGAAACCCTATAGTTGTTTTAAAAAAATTTATTTGTATTACTACTAGTTCTACTACAATGAAAAGTTAGCAATTGCATTTGGTTTGTTAAACATGGCCCCTGGTACAACTATTAGAGTTATTAAGAACCTTCAAGTATGTTATGATTGCCACATTGCATCTCAAAGGAGAAACTCAATACTTGGAGGGCTCAATATCATGATGCCCACACCTCTTGCACTATAGGACATTCCTTTGGATCAAATTTTCTATAGAACATGGAAAAATATTCCTCAAATAAAAACGCATAATTCCTAGAGAGACCTAATTTTTTTGATTTCTAATGCCAATTAAATGGCTGGAATACAACCCATAACTTAGGGAGTCAATCTCCTCAGTTTCCATGAACACTATGGGAAAAAATCAACTCTTAGCTACCATCTTCCCAAGCAGCAACTTGGCATCCAAATCATGGTCTGCCTCTGAAACTATACCCTTACAAGAAAATTCCTTGAAAAATAAGAGTTAATCTTACTATGCCAAGTGTCCTTCAAATGTTTCCTATTCATTACTTGGATCCACCACCTTAATTTCCTAAACACAAGACAAGATTAACAATTGAGATGCTTTGGCTTTGATGATCAATGATATCAATGGATAGATGAACTACCAAGGTGGAAGGTGGACCAATCTACCAAAATCTACCAGATGACACCACATGGTTCTACAAAATCTAATTGATCATCCCTTATAATGCACTCTAACCCCACTCAATTAATGGTCTAGAACAATTTTACATCAATATTAATGGTCAAGGGAGTTCTTCTCTTCAACCCAAAATTACTTGAACATATTTGAATTCAAAATCCAACCAAGACATGTCGTGTAAACTTATGTTTTTGCACTTGACTATATACCCTTTGATTCACCTTGAAGATCAACAACTTCAGAAAATTAGTAGACTACTAAAGTGTTGAATGGTATGATTTATCAAAGTACCTACATCCACCAAAGTTCATTAGATCACACCACATGGTTTCACCAAAACCATTTGATAAAACTGTTTGATATCTATAGGCTTTACTTAAACATCAATCAACATTGAAAGTGTAGATCAACTTGCCCCAAAGATTAGTGATTACAACCAATTGGTGGATGGCTAAATTTTTGAGTGGTTTTATTCACCGAAGTGCAAACATTGTTGAAATCCACTAGTTCATGCCACGTGGACATATCATATATGCACCTAGCCTCCTACTTTCCATCAATGGCCACAATTTTCTCCTCTCAAGATTGACACCTTCAATAGATGGTTGAGGAGATTGGTAGCTTGATCTACTAATATGCTACAATACACTATATTGTGCCAAGTATCCACATTGTCCATTTCCAAACAAGGACCTTAACACATACTTGTTGCACCTCTATCCCAATAAGGATCATACACCTCAGCATCCCTTTGAAAAAGGCTCCATGTTGGAGATGCCCATGCTAAAAATAGAGACCTTTTTGGAAGATCAATATATGGAAGGCCACAGTATGATTCCAATGGAGAAGGAATAATATTAATAGGTCAATAGTGAGCTGCAATATTATCTATCCCTTATGAATCAACAATTACCAATTGAGAGCCAATTTATCTCAAAATTAGCAGATCATTTAAATGCAGAAATTGTCCTAGGTACAACTCAAAATGTAAGGGAGGCATGCACATGGTTGGGATACACTTATCTTTACATTCACATGCTACAAAACCCAGTTCTTTATGGTCTATCTGCTGATGCTTTACAGAAAGACAATACCTTAGAAGAGAGAATGGCAGACTTGGTAAGCATAGCTGCGATTTTCAATTTAGTACATAGTAATTTTACTATGGTATTGTTAGAAAATTATGACCCTTGCATTTTACTTTAATGGTACTTGTTAGTGCTTCTGATAATTGAACTCTTTATGTTAACAAATACATTCAGTTGCAACTATCTAGGACAAAAGTAGTTTGGTGAAATATGATTGGAGAAGTGGATATTTCTAGGTTAATGATCTAGGACAGATAGCTAGTTACTACTACATCACTCATGGGACAATGGCTACTTACAATGAGAACTTGAATCCAACAATGGGTGATATTGAGCTATGTCGATTGTTTTCATTAAGTGAAGAGTTTAAATATGTGACAATAAGAGAATAATAGAATATGGAACAACAGTATTCATATTTTTTTGGTGTTTTAATTTCTAAATATTTATCATGGGGGAACAAGATAGGAGAGAAAGGAAAAGCTATTCATAATATTACATTATTGAAACCATAAATCTATTTTTTATATTATTATATTACATTATTTATCCTTTCATTCATTTGAGCGGGCTCCTATCAGTGATGTGAGAATGGAAATTGATTAATTATTTCAATATTCACAGGAAGGTGTTGTATTGTATTGTTGTGTGCTAGTGGAAGGGGTTTGTGAGATAGTCTTTATCCATCTTGAGGTTGCAAGTTCTGAAACACGGGTGAATTTGCATGCTGAATTGTAAATTCACTTTTACAAAATATTCCAAATGTTGTAGTATAGGAAAATAATTGGAATTACAAAAAGAACAATTGTACGAGAGTAGACAAAATGTTGCTTTTGTTTCAGAGCTAGTGTTCAATACAATTCTAGCAATATAGACAGGACCTGTAATAAGATCAATACCATAACAGCAGAAGGGGCAGCATTGAAAAAAAATCAAATTTGTGTCTATATCCATGTCCATGCAACTCTTATTGAAACTAGTGCATTGTTATTTATTGTTACACGTACAAGTCCTATATTTTTATTCTTCCAAACTTCTCACAAATCCAATCAACTACTTATATACATGCAACTCCTTTCTTGGGCCTTCCTAGATATATCCAAGATCATAAGGCTCGGATACAACAATATATGTAGTACATACTCATGTATTGAATAGAGTTCTCTTCATAGTCTGTATGTTTAAGAATTTTAGGAATAATGAATAAATATAACATAGTACAAATAATGATTTTTAATGATGATTGTTTTAACTTACATGCCCCTTTTCACCCTCTATTCATTGTAAACTATGCATAACTTGAACATATTAAAAAAACTATAGCCCACATTAACATTGTATGCCACATTAATCCAACCATATGACAAAAGATAAGCAATCTAGCCTCTTGAATGAATGTAAGTAGAGAAATTTTTGCATACTTGTAGATGGTACAAAATTTCATGGTTAAGTGGAAGCCTCCCATTAGCAACCAGATCCAAATATCTATGTATCTCTCTCAATCGAGCCTCTAAACCCTTCATATATGTCAATTTTTCCACTATCCTATTATGCACAAAAGTCAAATTTTAGAGTTATGTCACCACTAAAAACAAAAGAAATAGAGCTTTGAAACCAAATCCACACACAACACAATGTGGTATTCATACAAATCCATAAAAACAAACTAAACTCAAAACATTGGAATGGAAACAACTTCAAATTATGATGCAGAGCATGGATTCACTTTACTCAACTGGAGGCACATTTCACAATAATGGGTTCTTCATCTAAAACATTTGTACGAGGTTCAAATAGTAAAGAGATTGATGAAAGATAGAGGAATTAAAAAGATACTTGGATGTAGTTGGATTGAAGGCTAAACTATGTTTTTTGTGTAGGAGACATATCACATCCAAAACATGGAGATATGCAAATTAAGGAGAAATTGGCTTGGAAAATGAAGGCATCAGGGTATAAAGAATCATTTTTCTACCACCATAGTGAAAAGTTAGCACTTTCTTTCATCTTTGCATATTGGTTTGATGCTTCAAATTGCGATTTCTTATATTGAAAAGTGCATTACCTTATTGATATTCTCTTTGTTTGAGAATAGTTTAATATTCTCTACTTAATAGAGGCCAACCACGTGATGGAAGCTCATTTGGCCCCTCCCCCTCACATAACTCTCAATTCCCATACGATCATATAACATTGTCATTCATTCATCCATTAATAACATATAACATTCATTTCATTAAACATATTCACATTCATTCATTCATCATAATAACGCGCAACATTCATTCATTAACATAACATTAATTCTTTCAGTTTTTACATATTATCAAAAATATGGTTGTAAAAAATATCAATTTTTAACATTCATTAACATATTATCAAAAATATGGTTGTCATAATATGATTACAATCACTTTTTTTGGTTTATTTTTTGAAGCTAAAAAAAGTAGAAGTGGAGTATCATTTTCTAAATCATCTATCCCCCCTTCAGTTGTTCTACCCTCTACTCATGGTCTTAATGTATTCCTAGTCATGTACTCACGACGTGGAGGCCACTGCAAGGGGGGTCTGCTGCAATAACAAAGAAATGTTAAATTGATATATTTTATTATTATTGTTATAATTATTTCATTAATTAATAGAACATTAGAGTGGTGCTCTTTACCTAATGGGGCCACATCATGTTCCTGATCTTGTCTTATAGCCTCATGCTCAACATGTTGAACACCCTCTAAATCTTGATCTGGAGTTGAAACACGAAAGGTTACATTAATTAATACACCAATGAATTGCAGGTAAAATGACTTTAAAGGCATTAGAGTGGTTATGCTGCAGTGGGGCCACATCATGTTCTTGATCTTGTCTAACACGATCCACGCTCTACATGCTCTAAAGTTGGAAACCACGCTCTACATGCTCTAAAGTTGAAACACGAAAGGTTACATTAATTAATACACTAATTGCAATTAAATATGTTTAATTGTATTAATCCATACTACATTTTGTATAGCACATGAATACATCTAGTACCGGGATGCACACCATGACCTTCATCTGCAGGTTGTGCTCCACCCTCACCAGGCTGCATTCCAATGTTATGTACAGTATTATCATTGGTTTCCTGTTTAAAGCAAATAGGCACATAATTACTTTATGGTGGAAATTAATATTGAATAGATTGCACAAGTATTCAATTTTAAATAAACTTCATTGAGTTTATTTACCTACGTGTCAGATGTAGTGGAAGCTTGTGTTTGCCTAGTCAAGAGTCTTAGGAATTCAACCACGGCTCCATAGCCTTGCTGGAAGGAAATATTCAGGTCCTCTTCTGTGGGCACTCTATTGAATTCAGAGCCCTGCATTTTTGCATAAGATCATGAATTTTGCTTCTATGGTGTGATTAAACCAAAATTGTTTACAATTTATTATTTGGATGTAATATTTCATTTATTGATACTTACAATTTGTGCGGCTAATTTCATATAACCACTAGAGCCAAGTTTGTGTTTCCCTTGTTTTTCTAGTCTTGCCTTTGTTTCCTTCGATGTGTCAAGCAGCCTATTAAAAGTTTTAAATACGTTAGATTATGTAAAAAGAAAGAGTGATCAGTATATAATTACATTTTTGATAGTATCACATACCTTCCTTGGCTCGGTGGCATCTTTCCTTTTTTCTTTTCAACCTTCTCCTTTCCATCCGACACTAGGTCCTTCCACTCCCTCTCCAGAATCATGGGGGACGTTCATACTTTTTGTTCTTCTCTAAATGTGACCTAGATATTGGTCCCTCACATACTTTAGATAGGTACCGACTTTCTTAAGGACCTTGGTTTGGTTGAATGTGTATTACCGAACAACACAACTAAATGGTTAATGAGCTCATCTTTTAAATCTTGATTTTTGGCATTCCACTGTGTACGTATGGTGGGCCTGAAGATCTCCAATGTAATATCATTTAGATGTTTATAAAAAACATCATTTCCTACAAAATGATCATGGGATCATTAGTCTAAAAAGAGTGATTAATAAGTAAATTTAAATTGGATTATATGTAATAATAATTAAAACATTTTAAAGTACCTGAGACCTTCTCTATCTTTATGGGAATGAAATCTTCGGTCACCACAAATGTGATTGGAAATGTTCTTGTACTAGTAATAAAGGAAGATTTAGGAAATGTTGCTAAAACATCACCAATACTAGTGGCCTTTGCATCCCCAGGTAGATGTCCTAACACATGTTCTAGCATGTGTTCGTTGCTAGAGGGTGCACTACCTGATATCTACACGCTATGTGTTGTCAAAATTTTAGTCGACAATACAAGCACGAATGATGGGGTCAGATGATGTGATGTATGCACAGGAAGATTAGGATCGACACTTGTACTGACCCCTACTCCTTAGGAAGCACCTGCAGTACCCTGATCATGGCCAACAACATCATGAGGATGCAAAAAATCCTGTAAAAACAACACATATTTTAGTTCATGACATAAAAGAGTACAAAATATAAAACCATGAATGAACTTATGTTATAATTAAAGATCTCATGACAACTTATTTGCAAGTTTCGTGCTCTCTCAGTCAATATTTTAACCCTTTCTCTTATCTCATCTGTTTGAGGCACTATGAATAACAACTGAAAGATTTCTTCATTGTATTTTTCTAGGGTCTTTCTTATCATATCTAGAGGGTTTGCAGAATATGTGATGTCATCATTACATAATAGTGACTACACCTCCCTATGGATGCTCTCCTCTATTGCTAGTGCCTTTCCTCGATCAGCCGACTATGACAAGAATATTAAAAACATTATTGAAAGTAACCCAATAAACTTATGAAAAAAAATAATAATAAAACATTTTGCTCATATCTAATTTGTACAATTACAATGAGGTAAACCTGTTGGGTAGAAGCACTTGAAGATGCATCGTAATCTGTGCTCTAGGTCGAAGCCTTCCCCATACGATCAATGTCCCGCTGTGACAAAAATTAAATATAAAAAAACATTACCAAAATGAAACCAATAGACTTACGAAAATAAACATAATAATAAAATGGTATATTGGAGTCATTAATTGGAGGTTGGGTAAAATGGTATATAGTACATACCACCCCCATAGTAATTGTGTTTGTATCTATGGGATTCAAATTGTAATCGATTAGCAACTCTTCCCCTGCAGTTATTGATTTTATCCCACATACGGATACACGGTTTCCCTTGCGCGCCTCAAATATGCAATTGGGTTGCTTATTTGTTAACACAGGTTGTGTACTATTTATAAACCCTGCAATATTCCTTGATGCTTTTTTCCTTCCGTGAATGTACATAGCCACTCCTTTATTTTGATCTTTATCTTTTAGCTGTATATAATTTGTTGACAGTGCATACCTACACATACTTCGTGTATATCGAACCAACCGCATCCAATATTTGTAGTTGTAATAGGGTCCGACATACTCCATCAATTTAGTAACTTTGTCGTAATAGACCTTTATGTTGGCCATGTAAAATAGGCCCAAACCATGTAATGACGATGGTGTTATGTGATATATCCTCTCGTTGACACAAAAATTAGTGTTTATTGGAGGAAGTTCCTTGGGTACCCATTGTTTCCGTAGATGTTTGTACCTCAAGGGTACCTCGATGTCACTTATGCTCTCATCATCATAAGAACATGACCCCCCTTTAGCAAGAAAAAATTCTATGTGCTTACAAAATTTTCTTCTAATCTTTTGACCTCTAGTTGATCTCCCTCTTTTAGACCTAATACATGTCTCGCTTTCCTCTTCTCTTCCTGAATTTCCCTCGCTCAAGGAAGATAGATCTGAAAAATACCTATTTGGTGGTACCTGCAGTCATAAGGATGTTGGATAAGTTCTTTCATGGTGATGTGATCCCAAGGTGACATTATGATTAATCTATCATTTCATCTTCTAAATTTGATAGGTTATAAGGTAATCAAGTCCTACGATAGTTTGTGTAGACATCTAAATCCCTTTCTCATATGATTAAATTTACTCCTTTTCGTCTATCATATTAAATATTAATTTATTAAATTAATATTACACCTTTATCTCATATCGTAAAGTATTTAATTTAATCATTAAATGCTTTATCTTTCACCTTCTTCCTCTCTAAATTAAATAAATACACCAATTTATTTAATTTAGTCATTTTTTATCCTTTTGATTTAAAATCAATTTAAAATTCTTCATTTTCTCTCTCCTTGTCACATCTTCCATGATCTTGCTCTAATATGAATTAATTTAAATAATTCATGATTATGATGTGCATCCTCTTAATCAAAGATTAATGTCACATCCTTCTACATTTGCCACTTGCCTCTAATCTTCCATTAATTAGTCTAATCCAATATTTGCACAACCTTAACCAAGGTCATTAGCTATATTTAGCACCACTTTTTAGCCAACCTTTGCATTTACCTCTTTTTAGCATTGACCCTCTTTCCCATGTGAATTTTTAATTCACATTTATTTATCCTAGATCCTAAGGCTTCTAGAACCTTGGACTTGTCACATCTTCCACATGTGACCAAGTCCCTGCCTAGACTCACAATTTGTCTAGATTCTCCTAAAAAGTATTGAATTTTATTCACATTTATATTCAACCTCCTTTTCCCATAGCATGAGGGTTAAATTCCCTCAAATGTCCCTTTCTCACTCCCACTTGGGATGAGAATCCCTTTTGAAATCCCCACTCCCCAGATGCTTGGAAAATTACTTGTCCTTCCTCCACCCTCTCATCAGCACCTTTGGCCACCTCCTTTTACCATCTCCTCTTAGCTACCATCACATGTCAGATGTGAGGGCTTGTGAGTTCTCAAACTCACCGCTGGCCCTTCATCTTGAACCTAGATGAATGAATCTTATTGGTGATTCTGCAATTCGGAATTCTTCTATCATCTACTCAAGGGCATTTTCAACACTTATGATTTGAGTAACCTTATGTTGCCAATTTGCATTCTCAATCACTTGTTATCATTTAGCCATCCACTTTGATCATTTTTCACATTCAATCTTGCATCTAGCTACATCACAAGCCATCAAAGGAGCACACAAATCCATCAAAATCAAGGTCCAACCAAGGAGTCTTCAATAGCAAGGAAGGTATAATCATTTGCATCTCATTTCATCTATTTTCCTTCTTATTTTATCACTCTTTAGGCTAATCTTGAAGTGTCCTTAGTCTTTTATCATTCCACATTTTGATTATTTTGATAAAATGGTGAAAATTCAAGGTACATTTCTAACCGTGGAATTGGGACCCACAAAATGGGTTCTTGCATTTAACCTTCATTTTACTTCTGCAAGAATTTTCTGGGAAAAAGTCACAGAAAGGAAGCACCCTATTTCTGAAAGGTAGAAAGACAGATATCCCTCTTCTACGAGAAAGCTGAAGCCCTCTTCCCATATGTGTGAGAAGGTGGAAAGCCCTCGCTTCTTCTTGAAATGGCCTCTTATGCACTCTGAGAAGGTGGGCGCCGACAATTTCATTTTCTTCTAACAGTTTGCTGCAGTTAGGTGTATACTTAGAAGTTTGTTTCTAACACTTTCTTACAGTGGGGCGTACAACTTTCCTTTTTAAAAATCTAATAAAGTTTCCTGCAGAGGGGCGGATACGCCCTTTCATCTTGAAAGGTTCTTTTCCTCTAACCTTTTTCTTAACATCAGAGAAACGGAAGCACCTCGATCTTATGCTGGAAAAGTGGAAGTGCCCTGTTTTCGCTGTGAAGAAGCGAAACTTCTGTTTGTTAATAGAAAGGTGGAAGCGCCCTCGTTTTATGGAAAATGGAAAGCTCTTTATAGTGCTTTGAAGGCCCCAAAACAACACAGTTTGGAAGGTAAAATAGTCATTTTGGTTTTTTTGCTCTCGTTTTTTTGCTATTTTCAAGTAATAACCCTCTAACATTGTTTTGGCAAGGATATTGGTGTTTTTTGCTAACGTTCTGTAGCATATTATGGCATAATTGACCAAGAATGAAGGAAAAGATAGCTAACATTTGCTTGCAGGGCCATCTATTTGATTAAATTTTTGAAAAACTATCCTTGTTGTTTGCACATAGTCTAATTAGGGGGAAATAACCTTTATTGCTTGTTGTGCTTGTCTACTATTGTGTCACCCAAGGGGGCATTAATTTGTTTTCACTTTCCCCTTGCACTTCGTGTGAGCCTGGGGAGTAGTTGGAAGCGGTTAATGTCTTCTTTTTAGTGGGACCTGCTTGGGGATTTCATCACCCCAAGGGACAATTCCAACCACGCGTACCGGCGGGGTATATAAAGGGGGGAGAACGAAAGTTGTACTCCAATCCAGTCACGTCGTAATTGGTGGAGCGTCGAAGCTAGGGTGATACCTAGATAGATGTGAAGAGTTGGTCCGAGCCTTTCAGTATCTCGCTAGGGTTCCCAACTCACGCTTGTGATAGGCTGGTGTTCACGGTTGTGCCTCACGTACCGAGAGTATATTGAGGACTCCCTAGAAGCTTTGTGCATCCTAGATTAAGACCTTGCCTGACCATACCCTTAACATTAATCATAGGATTGTGCTTGCTTGAAGTGTTTTTTTGTGAAGAACCTATGAAATCTTTGATACTTTAGCCTTACTTTATCATTTTGAGTCCTTTCCATAGCCATTGCCATCAAAACCAAGCTCTGTCTTACCACAGAAAGGTGGAAGCACCCCTGTTTTACTGCAGAAAGGCGGAAGTGCCCCTGTTTTTCTATAGAAAGGTGGAAGCGCCCTTGTTTTTGCTGCAGAAAGGCGGAAGTGCCCCCTGTTTTGTTGCAGAAAGGTGAAAGTGCCCTTTGTTTTGCTGCAGAATGGTGGAAGCGCCCCTATTTTACTGCAGAAAGGTGGAAGCGCCCCCTATTTTGCTACAGAAAGGAAAAAGCACCCCTGATTTACTACAAAAAGTTGTCAACACCCCTGATTTTTGCTGTAGAAGGGCGGATTTGCCCTCCTGAACACCCGAAATTGCCCCATTTGGATCCAGTTAGCCTTTAAACTATCATTTAATCATTCCCAACCCTTATCTCATCATCCTAAGCCTCCATTTTGTCACTCTAAGCCTCCCAAAACCTCCATTTGATCTGTTTAAACCTCCATCTTATTATTCCAAATCTTTGTTTAACCATTCTAAATCCCCACTCATTCTTCACAATCATCTTCAATCCACCCGTTCATTCTAATTTCCTCATATTCCATTCGAAAGTCCCTACCATCACCTAGCAAACATCATAATTTTACCATTTACATCACCAAACACCACTCATAACCAAATCACCTTAAACTTGTATTACAAAGTGGTTACCCAAATTGACCATAACACTTGAATTTGATTATTAGTCTTTAACTTCGACCCCAATCAATTCACTTCCATCTTGGGGTGAATTCGGTGTTGTAAGTTATCATCCTCAACCCAATCAATCCATTCTTATCTTAAGGTGGATTCGGTGCCGTAATCATCCTCTTAATCAATCAAAGCTCTAGGTCACTAAGGGTAACTTCCTTTGATCAAACTTAAGGTCTCTCACACATCTTTCATCATCCAATCAGACCCATCTAATAATCTGAATCTATCAAAACCAATCGTTCGATCAAATTGTCCAATCAATCAACTGACATCCATTCAACCAATTCTATCCTATTGATCTTAATAATCCAATCCAAGTCAATCAAAATCCAATCTTGCCAAATCCAAATCCGATCCCAACAAAATCTGATCCAATCCAATATATCCAAACAAAGTCCAATCCAAATCCAAACCCCATCCAAATCAAATCTCATCCAATCACAATCAAATCATTCATCAAAAGCATTTCTATCATCCACTCATAGCACATTTGCATGCCCGTTCAGACCCGATCACAGGCAAAGAAAATGGCCAACCATCAAGCCCAGAATTCCCAATCAAACAACCCTCAATATCCCAACAACACAATGAACATCTCATCAGATCCTAACAAGGGTACCAACATTCCTCATGATCCCCATAATGGTACTTCATCGCACTCTAACACCGAGAATTAGAATAACTCGCCACATGGTGAAGAGAGTATGGCTAATCAACCTGAACTCACACTTGAGGAACATTTTAGTAATCCTGCCAATGTGCAAATGACTGACCATTTTCTTGAAAAACATGGGGAAGAAATCTTGGCCCACCTAATTGAGAAGGGTGTCAAACCCCCCTCGAATGTTGACTTGTCCAAATATAGGGGTGCCCCATCAAATGTACTCCAAGGTTCACAAAATGCACCAGAAGGTTCATACTTCCCCAATGTTCCGCCAGTTGAGGGTTGGCATCAACCTGAATTTGGCAATGTTGTTCTTTATTAGGTTAACTATCCCCCACATGCTTCGACCTCAGTTATGGGAGGTCCTCAAGTGTCTGATCCTAATAATCCTTTTGCCTATGGTATGCCACAAAGTGTTCCACAACCTCTGCCATTAACGTTAACAACACCCCCTCCTCCGAATCAACCTACAGTTAATGTTGGGGCACCTCCTTTACCACATCACTTCCACCTCCTGGGACCACAAATCTACCATCTCAACAACTTCACCAATCCAACATTCCTCCTCAATTACCTCCACAAGGCACACCCCAGTTGAACGTTTCGGGTGGTACCCAACAACCCCCTTTACAAAATGCTTCTACACTACCTCCGCCATCTCATCCACAACAACCTATACATAATACTCTAGCCTCTTCACAACAGCCACCCTACCAATCACAAGGAAATCCATCTCGACCTGTTGCTCAACCCATATCCCCATTTCTCGCATCTATTTTGCGTCCGTAGGCGCAACCACAACACAATATCCCATCTCGGCCCATACCACATTTTACGTCACAACAACAACCTCCCCAACACTACTACTATCACAATCAACAACAATTTCACCAACAACCGCTTTATGCGACCTCCCAACAATCACAACAATACTTTCAACACCAACAAACCAACACGCAACGTCCCATCCAAGTTCCTCAACAACCTACCCCACACTTTTATCAAACAAATCTGTACTATACCCCACAACAACACCCCTCGTATCAACAAAATCCTCCATCTTACCAGCAAGCCATATCATCATCCAATCATCCAAATCCGTATTTCAATAATCCGACGCCCTTTCAGCAGGATCCTTTATCATCCTATCATCAATATCCCTCCAACCCGCCACACGCTAGCTTGGATCTGTTGGAAATCAAAGCCGCACTTAAGGACCTTCAAGCCAGGGCTACCAAACAATCATTCAAATTTGAAGACATATGCCCATATCCATTTGATCCCTCCATCTCATTAATCCTGTTTCCTAAACATTTCGAGATACCAAAATTTGACAAATACAAGGGAAACAAAGACCCTAAGGCTCACTTGCAGGAGTTTTATTCCCAGTGTCAAGAAGTCATGTACAATGATAACTATCTCTTGCGCTTGTTCCCACGAAGCCTAGCAAGCCACGCCTTAGATTGGTTCATGACTCTCGAAAAAGGGTCCATAAAAACTTTTGCAAACCTGTCAGAAAAGTTTGTATCCTACTTCTCTTTCAATTTGGAGAATGATACAGACACCTTAGATCTCCTCAAAGAGAAACAACGTGAGGGGGAAACCTTTACCAGCTACCTACAACGGTGGCGTGCATTAGCAAGTCGAATGAAGACCCCTCTGAAAGAAAAAGACATGGTCACTCTTTTCGTGGAAAACTCTCATCCTGACATGGCCCATAATTTTAGGTTACATTGTGTCACCACCTTCGCGGAGATAGTAGAAAAAGGACCCATCCTAGAACGTGCCCTTATTGCCAAAGGACACATCAAAATACACAGTCATGATAAAGAGAGGTCATTTGGAGATAAACCATGATTCTGGAACAAGAACAAGAATGTGGTGAATGACGGCGTGACAGACACTAAACATGTCCAAGTGGCTAATGCATCCCAAAAACAACAACCGTTTGTACCCAACGCCATATCTATACCACAGGGGGTACCTCGTCCTCCTCAATAGTCAAACCAAAACAATCAGGGGAACACCAAACGTCAATACGCCCAATTAGGAGAACCTCTGAGTGTTGTTTTTAATAAGTTGTTACAAATCAATTACCCCATCACATACCCTGTCACCAAGCCATTTGACGAGTCCAAACCCAAGCCAGCATGGTTTAAGGAAAATGAGTATTGTGATTTCCATAAAATAAAGGGACACTCTTTGAATAAGTGTCAGGGTCTGAAAAAATACGTTCAAGATCTCATTGATTGAGGTGATATCAAGGTTGATCCCAGTCAAGCTTCGTCGTCCAATGCTCAATTACAGATATATCAAAACACCTTTCTAAACCATAATCAAGGCCCAAACACATCTAATAGTAATCCCCAAGGAAACAACACAAATAATGTGAGTTACAAGAATGTGCCCTTCAATTACGAGGGTGTTATTCATTACATTGAGCAGGTGGAACCCTGGGTATCCATGATACATGTTAAAGCCAAAGACCCTCAATGTGTTGTTACTACACGACGAGCCTGCATCACTGTCCCTGCAGCCTCTGCACCCGCCCACTCAACTCCTATAAGCTCTCAGTACAACATCCTTGATCACTTAAGAAAGAACCCTGCTCATATATCCATCCTGGATTTGCTTAAGTCTTCCCCGGTACATCAAGAAATCCTCAATAGAGCCTTGCAGGAAACCCATGTGCCAAATGACATCGACCCCACGCAATTCCAAGCTTTGGTGGGACACTTGGCTTTGTCTCATCACTGGCCAAATGATATATGCCAAACCTCGATGTCAATCATATTGCCCTTACTATCGAAGTCGTGGTTGCTCCTGTAAGTAGGGTCTTAGTAATAATGGCTCTGCCCTCAATTTGCTGAAGTTTAAATGGTGTATATATGGGCTTGGTTGGGAATCATGCGATGGGGCTTGTGTGGGAAAGAGTGGGGAGTTCTCGGTCTTCCTATCCAAGTGGGACCTGTGCTTCAGTATACTACCTGTCATGTCCTTGATCTGGACTTACCGTATAATCTCCTCCTTGGCCGCCCGTGGCTCCATGCTATGCAAGCCATCCCCTCCACGTACCATCAGTGCCTAAAATTCCCCATCAACGGAAAAGAAGTCACCATCTATGCTGACCCCCAACCATTTGAATATTGTCGTGCTTTAGAAGCATCATTTCCCCATTTACATTATTGTCTCGGGGTTGAAATGGGGGCATCCCACTCATCATCCACTAATCCACCATCCACTGCAATAACCACTTCATCCTCCACCACAGATCCTACGGTCACCAAAGTCCAGATCATTGAAAAAAAGGGTGTGGTGAATACGAAATGCATACGGCTCTCAATGTAGCAACCATGCCACCGCCACCACATGAGTATGGTCAACCTTCACATGCTACACAAAAGGAAGACAAGACTATCACCTTCAGTGGTAAAGACATCCCTACCACCACTTTCAGATCCCCAAGTGTCAAGATAGATGCACCAGAAGAGGACATAAGCCAATGGGTCTACCGAGAAGAACCCCAGCTGGACCCTCCTCTAAAGGAATATTTTTAGGAAGCATATCTGCAGTCCGCTAAGTTTGCCAAAAAATATAACTACCAAGGCAGGGGCCTAGGTAAAGAAGAACAAGGGTGGTTGCAACCTATTGATACACCAAAGTTACCAAGAAACATAGGCATTGGGTATGACAAGAAACAGAAAAGCCCTGCAACATCATCTAATACTTCCAATAGTATCGCCGTGGACGATGGCTCATTGGAAGATATACCTGAGGAGGAATCCATCATACGTGTGTATGATGACGTTGATCACACCGACTTATCATCCATGTTCGAATGCCTATCCATTTGCACCATTAGCCTATCACTTTGTCACCCTAAACTTATTGATTGGGACCTACATAATACCACACCTGTCAATATGTCTTCGGATACATATGTCAACCTTATGGGATTGGGGGAGGATGAACACTCCAGTCGCAAAAATAAGAATAAGAAAAGTAAAAAACGGTCATCTAGTGAAAACCTCCCTGAGGCGCTTCCTGACCTTGAAAAAGTAAAAATAAAGGACGCATCTGATGGTGAAAACCTCGAAGAGGCGCTGGACGATGGAGATGTTCATCTTCCCCTTGTAGGAACTCGGTTATCCGCCTGATCATCCATTCTAATTGAAGAGACTCAAGAAGTTAATCTAGGTACTGCAGAAAATCCTAAAATGACCTATGTGGCTAAGTCACTCTCAGAACAAGAGTATACAGTCATCATGCAACTACTTCGAGAAGGAATCATCAATTTTGCTTGGTCATATTCAAACATGCCAAGTTTAGACCCTGCCTTAGTAGTTCATCATCTAGACATTCGCCCAGATGCCAAGCCTGTCAAACAAAAACTCTGCAAGATGCATCCGCAGGTTGCATTACTAGTCAAAAAGGAATTGGAAAAGTTACTAGAGGCAGGCTTTATTAGACCAATTGACTACTCTGAGTGGATCTCCAATATAGTACCAGTTTCCAAACCAAATGGAGACATTCGGGTCTGCACAGACTTCAGGGACCTTAACAAGGCCTACCCAAAAGATGACTTCCCTCTGCCTAACATTGACATGTTGGTCGATCTCACAGCAGGACACGAGATGCTCTCCCTTATGGATGGCTTCTCTGGTTATAATCAGATTTGAATCGCACCTGAAGACCAACATAAGACCGCCTTCACAACACCTTGGGGGCTTTCTTTTACGATGTTATGCCCTGGTCTCCAAAATCAGGGGGGGCATATGAAGGCGATGGCGGTCATCTTCCATGACCTCATCCATATTATCATGGAGGATTATGTTATGACTTGCTAGGAAAATCAAAAACAGCGGGACATCCTCGTCCTGGCAGTCTTTGGGCTCGAACATTACAAGTTGGGTGAATCCAAAAGTGTGTCTTTGGGTTACATCGGAAAATTGTTAGGTTTTATAGTGTCTTGAAGAGGTGTGAAGTTGATCCCGCCAAGGTGGAGCTATTCTGGACATGCCACCTCCACGTAATCTAAAGCAGTTAAGAGGCCTCCATGGGAAGATGCAGTCCATCCGTCGGTTCATTGCCTAGCTCGCAGATAAATGTTAGCCATTTACCCATCTTTTGAAGAACGATTCCACCTTCCGATGGACCCCACAGTGTCAGATGGGTTTTGATAAAATTAAGAAATATTTAGCTCATCCACGATCTTGATGCCACCTATTCGGAAAACCCCTCCTGCTTTACATGCTGCTTTAGTCACACTGGGGCATTGTTGGGGCTGTGTGATGAGTCATTCAAAGAGAGGGCAATCTACTACATCAGTCGAACATTAGTTGGCTATGAGTTAAATTACTCCCCTATGGAAAAAGCTTGCCTTGCACTAGTCTTCAACCTTAGAAGCTCGTCATTACATGCTCAACCATCTAGTCAAATTAATTATAAAATTGATCCCCTGAAGTATCTGTTGTCTAGAACCACTCGACTAGCCATGGCCAAATGGGTGTCTCCAAGTGGGTGACATGGAATATGTAGAGCAAAAAGCCATGGGATAGGTCATCAGTGATCAATTGGCTAAAGCACCATTAGCAGTGCTTACCCCTAGACGAATTCTGGGAGAAATCCACAGTTACGAGCACCCGCTTGGGCGTTATATTTGATGGCTCCTTTACTCATAGTGGATCGGGGTAGGAATTTTATTAGTTACCCCTCGGGTGACTACATCCCAAAATCATTCAGGTAGCATTCCCATGTACCAATATTATGTGAAGTCTGAAGCTCTCCTCACCGTCCTCAGAATTGCAAAGTAGTGGCACATAACTCATTTGAAAGTCTTTGGTGATTCTTTGCTAGTCATTAGACAAGTTAATGATGAATTCCTCACGAAAGATGATAAACTGTTACCCTATAAACGCATGGTGGATGATTTCAAGAAATATTTCACCTTCATACAGTTTGACCAAATCCCTCAGGTACAGAATAAAGCGGCAGATGCAATGGCCACTATTGGTTCCTTGATTGATATGCCTAAGGACCGGACGGAGTGTGAGTTTCTTGTTGAACAACTTTTAATCCGCATATGGTTCTGAGGCTGACATGGTGTGTGATGTGTGGGTCCTGCTTCGCCTTGGTATGAAGACATATACACTTATCTCCGTGATAATGTATCTTTTGAGAACTTTACTTAATAACACAAATCCTTTATCCATCGTTCTTCCTGATACATCATTGTTGGTGATACGCTTTATCGTCGCGGGTATGATGGAATCCTCCTTAGATGTCTGAATGAGATTGAGGCCTGTGCGGCACTAATGGAAGTACATGGTGGTATTTGTGGAGCTCACTCAAATGGTATGGCTCTGCTCAAAGGATCCTGGCGGATATTGGCCTACATTGGAACATGATGCTTGCGAATTTGTGAAGAAGTGCCTTCCATGCCAACAACATGCAGATTTGATTCACGCCCCAACACAAGATCTTCAGCCCCTCCTAGCACCGTGGCCCTTTTCTCAATGGGGTTTCGACTTGATTGGCAAGATTTACCCACCATCATCCGACAGTCATACATTCATAATTACCGCCACTGAATACTTCACTAAATGGGTGGAAGCAATGCCACTCTCACAAATCACCGGTGTCCAAATCTCTAAATTTATCCTTTACCATATTCTTTGTAGATATGGTATCCCATCTACCATCCTCTCTGATAACGGAAAACCCTTCAAAAACCAAGCCATGAAACACCTCTATGACACCTTCCATATCCAGCATCGTTGGTCAATGCCTTATTACCCTCCGGGCAATGGTCAGGAAGAACCAACCAACAAGACCCTCATCCGCATCCTAAAAAAGGTTGTCAATAACACTAGATGAGATTGGCACCTCCATATTCATCCTGCCCTTTGGGCATACCGTACATCCATCCGCACCCCAATAGGCGCCACCCCCTATTCTTTAGTATACGGTGCTGAAGCCGTCTTTCCAATCAAAGTTGAGCTTCCATCACTGAGGATTTCTCTAAAAAATCTTATCAATGAAGAAGATGCTCGTGTTGCACGGTTTGCACAGCTGGAATTACTGGATGAACGAAGAATAAAAGCCTATGATCACCTGGAAGCATACCAAAATCGCCTCAAACGTCATTACAATAAAAAGGTATGTCCTAGACAATTCTAGGTTGGTGAGCTTGTCCTAAAAGAAAACCAATGCACTCAACCAGATCATGATAAAAAGGGAAAATTTGAGGCAAACTGGTTAGGGCCTTATATCATAGCCGCCAAATATGGATCTGGGGCCTACAGGTTGACTACTCTTGAAGGAGATCCCCTTGATTAACCCGTCAATATCCTCCATCTGAAGAGGTTCTATGCCTAAGTCCGTTTGGTAACTCCACCTAAATTAGAAAAGTAACAAAAATATCCAAAATGCATTAAGAAAAATAAATCCGTCTTATGGTGAAAACCACCTCTTGGTGTTTTCTTGGATAAGTATGGATGGTGAAAACCTGGTCCCAGTGGTCATCCGTAGAGGGCTTAATCATTATCTACCTGACATCCTAGTTATTTTGTGCTTTCATCCGCACTATCATCTTCGCCCACCTCAGTCTAGGCCGCTTGGTATTTATGATTGAGCGTTGGACGACCCATCTTGCCTATCCCTCATCCTGAGATTTTTATATCCCACTTTGAGCTTATTTCTTTCATTCCCTTTGTCGGTCGGTCTGTGTCGTCATGTAGGATCATCCATCATCGGTCTCCACTTAGTCATCCTCCCGTCACTTTCGTCCTTCATGAACTCTGGTTTTGTGCGTGCGTGGGCAAGGTGATCATTGATCGCTCCTGAATTTTGGATCCACTTGTTTTGATCCTCCATCACTTCTCTTCACGGTCCCTTTTCGCTTTTATCCATGGTCTTTTTATTGAACTACGTTGCCTCTATGCTTTCACGTAGGCAAGGTTGGTCATTTGATTCTCCCTCGGGGCATTTGTCTGTCGTGTTTTGTGTCCTTCATCATTGGTCACCATTGTCTTCTTTCTGCTTATCGGTCTTTTTCCTTGAATTTCGAGGGCTCGCGCTTTCGCGTGGCACGGCTAATCTGTGATCGGCCCTCGAGCCCCTAGGTCTTTAGGTTGTCTCTCTTGTGTTTGTTGTTGATTTACGCCCTTATCTAGCTGGTTCTTAACAAATAAGATCCACTTGTATCAACCAATCCAATTAGTTTTGAATATCCTACATCATATCGATCTTTTCGCTTAGTATTCATCATAGGTCTCAACAGGATGCATCCTTCCTAACAGACCTCATCAATCCCATCTATTACCTTGATCCTATGGCAACAGACATTTGAAATTGATTATGATCTTTTGATGCTTTTGGCTTTTGTTTATCATTTGAGCTCCCTATCATCACTTGTCAAGGCTGCCATAATCCATCATATTATGGCGTGTTTTGATTAGTCCACATAGGGGCATAACTTGATCTTTTGTTTGATTTTGTCTTCTTCGTTGTCCCACATAGTACCCACCAAGATCCCTGAGGTCTTGTGTTATGTTGGGGCATCCTTTTGTGCTTGTGGTTATCTCAATATCTGGCCCGACCAAAGTCTTTCTTTGTGACTTTGGAGTGTTGGGATAGCCTTCTTGTTTGTTGTTTTGTTTCATGCATTAGACACTAATACGTCTTGGTTCCACATACCCTGGCACTGGATGTCTTATGCTATAGCAAAAATCAGTGCTCCGAAGATGGCAAATCATATTAGGATTGCATTTCATAATCATCACCATTGCATTACATTCATCCTATGATTTTGGTTGTGCAAATATTTCTCCTCCATCCCCTATTCTTCTCAGGATACTAAGAGGTTTTGACAGGTGCACACTCACACCATGTCCGCATGCATCTTCCACTATCACCTACGACCCTATGAACACTTATAATGAAATAATTACATTTTATATCCATACATTTACACACTATCTTAGGTTCATCCATAATATCGCCACCTGCAATGTCAAGTGTTAGGTCCACCATCAATACCGTCATAATACATCCATTACATCCTGCATCACACATATTAGTCGAACATGCATATAAAACATAAACATTTGTCATGTCATCATAATCATATCCCCATCTATCTTACACATGTACATCATATAACATAGGTATTCATCATATATGGGAACAAAAATCACCATCCATTACACCCTACATATTAGTCGAACATGCACATAACCATCATAAACATATAAAACACAAGCATTCATCGCGTCATCATAAGAATATCCACATCTATCTCAAACATAGGCATTCATCATGCATAAGAACAAAAATCACCATACATTACATCCTGCATCACCATCATACATAAAAATAAAAAT
The DNA here is from genome assembly GCA_007258455.2 of Sequoia sempervirens. Lineage (NCBI taxonomy): Eukaryota > Viridiplantae > Streptophyta > Pinopsida > Cupressales > Cupressaceae > Sequoia > Sequoia sempervirens. Next base: position 58,078 of record VDFB02123318.1, on the reverse strand, counting down.
ATATAAAAACATCCATACATGTAACATCCACAAAAGTCATCATAAATAGCTGCCATTATATGACCATCCACATATGCATCACACACATAAAAACATGAGGTCAATAAGAGCTATCATATATATAAATATACCACAAGTCCACAAGTACATCTCATAGTCAAAACTAACATATAATAATGTCGTCGATGTCATCACAATCTGTGACCATCATATACAAAAATCATCCAATCTAAACACTAGTACAAGGTCCTGCATATATCCACTGCACCTCTGCACTATCCATCTACCCTGCACCTGTCAAAAAAATAATATCCTGTCATCTACCAAATGAACTCCCCACATCTGATCTCTATGGAGAATCAGGTATTGATCCCCTGCTTGGTGAAACCCCTGGTGAATCACTGTAACCGCGGGTCCGTGTCCCCAATGACTGGGACGACGCTGGCCTCTGAGGTGTCTGCCGGGTATAACGGAATGTCCACTGTGCCGGATCAGGAACCACATGATAATATGCCACCATCCAAAATCTTGCCTCTCTCATGTTCTCCTCTCGCTCCGTAACCTGGACCCGAGTGGAATTCCGCTCCTGACGATACCTATCTCGGTCCCTGGTAACGACTCTCCTCTCCTGCTCCCATGCCTCCTGAGCCAACCGGCTCTATGCTAGCTCTGTCTATAATCGGCCCCTCATCTCCTCTGCAGCCGCTTCCTTTGCTACTGCATCTCTCTCTCTCTCTCCACAGCCTGTATATCTACTCCTGGCATCCACCCTCACCCTGACCTGTCGTTGCACGAGCCATCGCGGCATCCCTCTCGCTTGTAGAGTCGTATTCGTATCCTGGCATCTCTGTCCCTCGGGCCACCTTGCCGTGTCTCTTTTGCATCCCTATCCTCTGGAGAGCCTCGCTCTTGTCACTGAATCCCACTCTCTCGGTCGCTATCTCTCTTTGCCTCATTCCTCTGTATTGGTATCTCCACCCCTACCAAGGCTCCTCACTTTGGATGCTGCGTGTGCTACATCCCTCTCGCCTCCATCGCTTGCACGCGTAATCGGTTTCTGCTCCCTGGCCTCCTCCTCCCTCTCCTGCATCAGCCCCATCTCTCCAACTGCCTGCTCAAGGTAGTGTACTTTATCTTGAAGCTCATCCCAGTCTTGTTAGAGATCTCCCGACTGCTGACCAGTACATCATATCCCCTGATCTGCTCCCTGCTATGTCCTCCCCTCTGGCTCCCCCCTAGCCTATAAAACCACGACCTCTACCTGCAATATGTCGCGGTCCCATGTCATACTGGTCAACTCACCCTGCATCCTCTGCACCTTTGACTATGCCCTGTCTCTCTCCTCCACCGCTCCCCCTAGTTTGAAAACCATGGTCTCATACTCTCTCAATGCCTCTCGCTATTCTCTGGCTAGCTCGGCCTCAAGAGCCCTCACTCTCCACTCCGCAATCTGTACTCTCACCTCTGCTCCTCTTGCCTATACAATGGGATCCTCCGGTACCACATAAGGAACTAGAGCTAATGATTCTGCTGCCATAACATCCCCCTCCGCCACATCCCTGTCTACATCCATCGCATCATCCTCCCCAACCACCTGCTCTGTCTCATCCTCCTCATCCACCTACTCCGTCTCATCCTCCCCACCTGCTGGTTCCTCCCTCCCCCCTGCTCCTATCGCCCCTCACAATCCTCCACAATACGGCGAACCCAGAATCGTCCCGCTTGTCCCTGTCTCTCAACCATGAATCAACATCGTGTCGACCTCCTCTCCTCCTCTGCTGCTGCTCTAACATCCTCCTCTCTGTCCTCCTACTCCTGACGAGCCTCATGACTCTCTACAGTCGGTCGAACCTGCAACCGCCGTGGCTGACCATGTCGTCCTACTAGAAACTGTCTCCTCCCCTCCTCTGATGCATCCCTCACACCTCCACATCCTCCACATCATCCACATCCATCACCTCCTCCACCCTCTGCCCCCCCTGGGCTCTCTGTGGCTGCCCCCTCCCCCGCTGCTGACCCTCTCTCCGACCTCGCCTCTGATGTCTCCTCCTCCTCCTCCCTGCTCTGCCTGCCTACTCTATCTCATCCCCCTCGAGCTCCTCCTGTCCCCCCTGGTCTACCACTACCACAACCTCTCATCGCTGCTGCACCCCTCCCCTCCTCTCCCTCCTTGGTCTCTGCTCATCCTTTAGTCCTGCACCCGCTACCCTCAAAATAGGCTGAACAGGAGTAATCCTCTCCCATAACCTATTCTGGAACCACCTCCGATATCGCTCCGTCACCACTGGCACCTGCTCTCCTCCTACTCTCCCTGGATAAGCCACCTATCCTACTACCCTCCATGATGCCCTGGCTGTCGCTAGTGCT
>VDFB02123318.1:0-54803 GCA_007258455.2 Sequoia sempervirens | reverse complement strand
GTGGCTCCGCCCTAAGCCGTGGCGGCGACGCCCTAAATAGGGGCGGCTACGCCCCGCCCCGTTTCTCCCCCCCGGTTTTCCACTTTTTTTTGGCTTTTTTTAAGTAATCTGGTTCCGACCCAATTTTTTAATTTTCCTACTTAACAAAACCCATGTTTTCAACTTTTCGAAATCCATCAAATAACATGTAAAAAAATGCGTAACTTAAATTAACGGGTTTTGTTATCACTCACATGTTGTCTACCCGTTCCCTCGCTGTATAATGCGCGCACCTCATCCGCTCGGTGCACAATCTCCGTGTCATTGTCTGTCGGCATCGTTCCTCCTCATTCACTTTCTCTCCTCTACTCTCCTCTCAACTGCTACAGTGAAAATGACTAAGGTAATTTTAAAATTACCTTTTTAACCCCTTCTTCCAAAAATGTATTTTTACCTTTTATTTAACTTTTTCTTCCTCCAACTAATCCCCAACTTCTCGAGGCTACCATTTGCAAACCGTGTGTCGGATCACCTCCATTCAAAAACTAAAATTGCTTGGTTTTTTGAGCTCTATCCAATGGTGTCCTTCTTTTCTTCCTATCGAGACGTCATCTGGGGACCCCCTTTTTCCTCCCCCAACCACCCTCTCGAGGGGGAATACCCTCCTACCATTCCTTCAGCCTGGTCATTGGGGCATCATTAACCTTTTCCATGCTAGGGGCATCACCATCCATCATTTCCTCCCTCATTTGCATTTTATTTTTCTTCAAAACACTGTTATCCTAACAATATTTCGAAGGGAAAAATGTAGACATCTAAATTTAATCACTCTCATATGATTAAATTTATTCCCTTTTCGTCTATCATATTAAATATTAATTTATTAAATTAATATTACACCTTTTATCTCATATCTGTAAAGTATTTAATTCAATTATTAAATACTTTATCTTTCACCTTCTTCCTCTCTAAATTAAATAAATACACCAATTTATTTAATTTAGTCATTTTTTATCCTTTTGATTTAAAATAAATTTAAAATTCTTCATTTTCTCTCTCCTTGTCACATCTTCCATGATCTTGCTCTAATTTGAATTAATTTAATTAATTCATGATTATGATGTGCATCCTCTTAATCAAAGATTAATGTCACATCCTCCTACATTTGCCACTTGCCTCTAATCTTTCATTAATTAGTCTAATCCAATATTTGCACAACCTTAACCAAGCTCATTAGCCATATTTAGCACCACTTTTTAGCCAACCCTTGCATTTACCTCCTTTTAACATTGACCCTCTTTCCCATGTGAATTTTTAATTCACATTTATTTATCCTAGATCCTAAGGCTTCTAGAACCTTGGACTTGTCACATCTTCCACATGTGACCAAGTCCCACCTTTTTGGACCTCACATTTTATCCTTTAGATTCTCCTAAGAATGTGAATTTTTAATTCACATTTATATTTTCAACCACCTCTCCTTTTCCCATGTAGATTTTTGAGGAATTCCAAAATTCCTCAAATGTCCCTTTCACTCCCACTTGGGGACAAGGAATCCCTTTTTGAGGAAATCTTCCCACTCCCCAAGATGCTTGGAAGGTACTTGTCCTTCCTCCACCTCATGTACCTTTTGGCCACCTCGCTTACACCTCATCTCCTCTTAGCCACTTCACCATCCACATGTCAAGATGTGAGGGCTTGTGAGTTCTCAACTCACCATAGCCCTTCATCTTGACCTTGTTGGATGAATCTTGACCGTTGAATTCCATAGAGAATTCAAATTCTTCTATAAATACCCCCTCCTCAAGGGCATTTTCAGGACTTTTGATTTGAGTAACCTTATGCTGCCAATTTGCATTCTCAAGCACTTGCTATCATTTAGCCATCCACTTTGATCATTTTGCACATTCAATCTTGCATCTAGCTACATCACAAGCCATCCAAGGAGCACACAAATCCATCAAAATCAAGGGCCAACCAAGGAGTCTTCAACAGCAAGGAAGGTATAATCATTTGCATCTCATTTCATCTATTTTCCTTCTTGTTTTATCACTCTTTAGGCTAATCTTGAAGTGTCCTTAGTCTTTTATCATTCGCATTTTTAGTTATTTTGCACATTAAAATAGGGTAAAATTCCAAGGTACACAGTTTGCAAGTTATTGTTTTTGAAAAGGGAAAAACAGGTTTTACAAGGACTTGAAACCACAAAGTTTAAACATATAAAGATAGAGCAAAAAAAGTCCAAGAAAACAAACAGCTGTCCCAAAAAGAAAGGACAGCAACAAAGAGACAATAGGGTCCAAAAAAGGACCACCAAAAAGCCAGAGAAGACCACAACAACACTACTCCATGATGTTCAAAAACTCCTCGGCTTCCTTTTCAACTTCACTCATATCCTGTATTCTCTGCTTGAGGATTTGAACCATATGTGTAGAAGCAGGGGCGTTCCTCTTTGTGTTAGCCCGGGTGCGAGTCGAAATCCCTTCAACAACAGCTCTGCTACAGCCTCTGTCCGCATTCAAGTCCACAAACAGCGAGCCCTTTTGATTTTTTTCCAACTTTTCCACCATAGCGTTAATGATAATGGCGTTGTGCCTGGCAATTTTATGATTATGTGCCACAGTGGCCCTGATATTTTGGCCAATCTTGGACATATTGCGCTCCAGCCTAGTCAATCTTTCCTCCTACAACTGTTGTCTTTTTTTCGTTAAGGGGGTGTCCTGTCCATCATTCTCATTACGGCTCCATCTCACCTTCTACTCCAACTCCATGACTCTGTTGCTGAGATCTCTATTACGACCACTCAAATCACAAACTTCCTTATGGGCCCACTTAAGAACAGTGAAAAGGCCATCAACACTTTTTTCCGCCACACTCATTATGTCATCAGGCCTAAAGTTAGTCAAGGTAGAATTAATTTCGTCCTGATTTGGGGGTCTTTTAGGGGCATTCACAAATCTTTTAGATGTAGGGGCATTAGGGGCCGACTCTTTACTGGCCATAGGATTTTCAGAATGAATTTCTAAAGAATTCCTAGAGTACGAAACCAATTTCGTAACCGAGGCTCCTTTAAACCCAGAGACCAAACCTGGGGTAGGGCAACCAGGCGAAGGCTGGGGATTAAGACAAGACGACGGAGCAGAACCCAGCATAGGGCAACCATGCGAAGGCTGGGGATTAAGACAAGAAGGCAGAGCATAACCCTCAAGGACATTCTGGCAAGAAAGGGACTAGGGATCAGTGGTTTTAGTACCAGCAAGAGCAAAAGCAAAAGGGGCCAAAGGATCATTCTCCCTGCTGCTTTCTGTATCCTCATCATCCAAATCCCCATCAGCAACATTTTTAGGCAGAGTGGGTAAAGTTTGGAAATGCTCAAAGATGAGCCTGACAAGACCAGGGTGAATAATAGAAATCCGCCTAGGGTTTCTTTCAACATCATCAAGGCAATTCTTTAGAGAAGAGAATAAATAAAATGGCAAAGAGATACAAACCTTGTGAAGTTTGCAAGTTATTGTTACTACTGTCCAAATGTGTCCATCACAAATCAAATCAATGTATGAAGGAGACTTTCCCTTGCAATTAATGACTTTAAAATGCCGTTATTTTACAACCTAACACAAACATGGATTTTGGGAGATGCAGTTCATAGTACCTGAGGCTATGGAAGCCTAAAAAACCTAGACTCAGTGATGAATTTTCCTACACGAACAATGTATGGCAATGTTCCAAGGATTTTTGCATGACAATTCAGGGGAAAAGGTAATGAATGATAGTCATTATCAGTCTCACAGTCTTTAAGTGTGTGATAGTGTTGCATGATCACATTTTAGTGGATAGTCCATAGGTTCCAATCATAGTAGGCAGGAACCTTGATGAGGGAGGTGCCATGGAACAAGGTATGATTGCTCTTGGTTCAATAATTTTGTGTTGGTGGGTTTTTTATTTTAATTATATTGAGAACCATATTGATAAGATGCCCAATAGTGAAGTTTCTTCAAAGCATTCTATGATTACTCTTGGTTCAATTGCTAGATAATTATTTTTTGAGGAATGAATGTTGTACGAGTATCTGTCAAACACTTATCATTTGGAAAAGTATATTTAATATTGGTACAACAAGGTCATATTTCTTATCCTTGGGTCTCTATACTATTGTGAAAATGTTGAAGTGGATGATTGCATTTTTGGAAATATTCTTAGGGGAGAGGCCAACATAGTAATTTCAAATCCACTACAGTGGAAGAGCAAAAATTCTACTATTTTTTTACTTTCAAAACATGCATTATTATGATATTGTACTTAGAGGATTATCAAGTGGGTTTGATTGTAATTTTGTTGAAGGAAACAAGTTCCTCGATAATAATTCCTCGAAAACATTCAAACATATTTTGAAAGTTGAGAAGACCTTGCTAATTTCATCAACCAAAATGCCTTGATGGATTTGGAGTTGGAAGGTGCAGATTTCACTTGGTCAAATTGATGGTTAGGCTCCTCATCAATTCAAGGGAGATTATACAACTGATGTTATTCTCTATTGTAAAGTACCATGCAGCCTCATATACAACCTTTCAAAGGTATTAATTCATGTTATATCTTCTCTTAATCCAAGTTATTTGATTTACTAGACTTCTACTTAACGTTTTAACTCCCAAACTTTGTAACAAGTGTTAAATGTGACTATGGTCCACCAGTTACACAACCAAGGTCTCAAATGTATTATCTAATTGTAATCAAAGGAATTTTTCTCTTCATTCAAGTAAATAAACTTGAAGGGAAACACCACCAAGTGGTTTATTGGACACCTACATGACTAAAAATAGCAGAAAATTTACATTTAATACAAATTTCCATTGAAATTTTATGTACTGTGCAGAAGAATGGTTTCACCATACATAATATTTTGGTTTAAGTTGTCTTGAAAAAGATGAATTAGAACACTAATAGACATAATTCAATTGGATGTGTGAGGTGGTTCAGCTTTCCACTGATAAACTCCATATGTCTAAGTGGTTAATGGGGAGGGAGTGTGTACTAGGCTTGGTTAAGTCATCATAAGTTTATGCTTTGGCAATAAAAATTGTTTAAGTCATCTTAAATCTTCCTATGTCTAATTTCTAGGAGACTTTTGGTATGTTTTAAGGTAGGATGAGTGGTTGCACCAATGTTCTAGTTCTCTATGACAAGGTTTGAACATCTTCAAATAGTGAAAGCTAGTGCTTATAGTCATTTGAACACAAAATTTTGATTATGTATGATGGTAGGATTTGATAACTTAAAAGAATTGGCTACCCAACAAACTTAATGTTAAAAGAAACATTTTCAGTTTAAGGGGTTAGCACTTTCTTTCATCTTTGAATATTGGTTTGATGCTTCAAACGATGCATTTCTTATCCCACTTCTATCATATTGTATTCCCATCCCATTGCAAATAAAAAAGGTTAAACATTTAGCAATCTTCCATTCTTAGCTTTGAAGTTGTTGGCCTTGCATACTTGTTTTTGTTGAGTCACAAGTTTGCATGATAAGAAAGGAAGAATGAAATTTTAAATTTTAAATGTTTCTAAGACCCTATCTTTGAGTTGCTCCACTTTTGTTCCCAAGCAACCATATTATTTTTTTGTGAATGGGGTTCAATAATATGTTCTACAATCAATGGAAGACATTTCCATGCAATACATGCATAGCTCATTGGGGAGTCTTTGGTGCAGGAGCACCTAAAACTTATGTTCACAACTGGAGCATTAGAGGTTGATCATATAAGTGTCTAGGGAGGTTTGAAAATTTGTTTGATGTTTTAATAAGGTCTAAAATACCATTTATTGTTTCATTGATCCATATTGTAAACAAGATCAAATATGTGAAGAAATTGTCAATGATGGTCAAATAGTGTCAAAGTAGGTAGAATAGGTTTTCTTGTAGGGAGTCATGTATTCAAGGTGAATAAGGTCTAACAAGACCATTTTCAATGTATTTAGGGTTCTTGGAAGTCATCTAGTTGATAATGTAAAAAGTTGCAATTGTTGACATTAAAAGTTGTCAAAATTGCAAATTTGCAAAATAATGGGTTGTTAAGTGTTTGTAAGTTAGGTATGGACATTGGTTGAAGGTAGTTGGTGTCTAATATGATTTAAAAATCCTTCCAAGGCTTGAGAAAAGGTTGTTGGAGGAGTTGATACCAAAATTTCATATCAAATACCACGTTCTTGAAGCAATTTTCTGTGTTTTTACAGTTTTTGGCTATGCATATTTTTTATATCCTACCTTCTTTACACAAAACCCTTGGTATATTACCCATAACCTTGGCATACCTTTTTGAAACCCCACTAAAATTCTTCATTCACTATCATGATTTGATAGATGCTCATGTTTTTGATTAAGCTTCCCCCATATCTCACACAATTCACTACTTTGTAGGTTGTCCTCTTTACTGTCATAAACCTTCCCATTCTTCATAAGTAAGATATTTTAATGGATCTACAAGGTTGATAATGTTTGAAATAAAAAATATGCCCATCTTTAAAGTATCTTCAAAAGTCCTGACTACACTACCTTGCAAAAATTCTTTTGTTCTTTCTCAATAGTAACTGTTAGCATCATCCTATTCCTCATAATATTTACTATAGCTTGAAGTGCTCAAATTCCATTGATGAAATGTCTTCAGGGCCAAATAAGGAAAAATAATATAGGCACCATATCCAATTAGACATGAAAAATGATGGGTGCTAAAGCATTTAGCTCAATCAACAACTACAGAAGTTAGCATGCACAGTCCATTTGTATCAAGTGTTGATGAACAACTCCAACTAATAGCAATAAAGGAATTACAATCCTTGTAGATTCTTGACTAGACTATCTCAAGGTCTTTTATCTGTGTCCTTTAACATTTCATTTGGCATATTTCATTGAAGGACAATAATCTTTGTTCTAATTTGATGTTCATACTAAATTGCATCCTCTCCATCATATATTGCTCATTGGACTACCCCTTAACCTTAGACTATTTCTGCTCCTTCATACATTTTTGTATAGTTATTGCTTTGATTTCAGTCACATAGTCCATAGATCTTGTGGTATGCATTAATCTTGTCAAAGGTATATCATGATCTACCCTTTTGACTAACACTTTGGATTGGAATTGGTATGACATGATTGTTCTCCTATAGGGATCATGATTTGCCCTTATTTATTGCTCCAAATCATTCATGTCATTGCTCTCAACTTTAAAAGACTATCCCTGTACCTCATGGCTAATTTCCTCTTTTATGTAAAGAATTCCCTCTCTATTTGTGTGTTGACTATCCATTCCATTTTGTTGATGTTTGTCTTCTTAAATTTAGTGCACTTACTCCTTATTTTCCCTATGACTGTGCTTGCAAGTGTTTCTATTCAATCTGAACAAATAGCCTTTTAACTATTCACCACTATGAAGTATTCACTGCTTCAGTCCCGCATAACTAAAGTTAATGAACGAAATATGAAAAATTATGAGTTTGTAATAAAAAAATTGTTTTGAAGTGCACAAAATTTTATAAGGTTTTTGACATTTGATAGGGGTTCTTCATTGTCACTTTGTGAGCCAATGATGGACTCATTTAAACTTTATTTCAAAGATATTCACTATCTTTTCATTGTGCATGGATGGTATGCCAAGGCTTATAACTATCCTTGTAGTATTGTCCTCTTGACAAGGCTTTTCATAATAACATCACATGATTGTTTCTTGTCACTGCGCACTTTCAAAACATGCCAAGATCTGCTCTCTTTACAACCACTATGATATTTTACTCAAAGCTATCATGGGTGATAGCTTGAATGTTGATATTGTCCTTTTTCAATGCATTAAAAAGATTAGCACTAAATCTAGGTGTACTTGCCACAACTTGTCCAATAGTTTCTAAAATTCTATGGTAGTGAAGAAGCCCTACTTGAGAAAGGAACCAACCTCTAGAGCTTGTTTGAATCTTTTGTAATACTGATAAGTTATTCCTAGAACCAACAACTAATCCACCATAGTTTCATCACTGACTTGACATCTTTTTAGTGATAGTTTCTAAAGTGATCTTCAGCCACTACTAAGGTATGAAATTCTCCATACAACATGTAAGTACAAAGATATGGCAACCACAACCCCCTTGCTACACACACATGAACTGAGCATACCTTTCTCACTTTTTTCATACCTTCTATAGAGTTGTCCTTTGTTGCTTCCTTAAACCTATATTATCATTAAGTATTCCCTTTGAGAGTATATGTGTGTGATAGAAATCATTTTCTTTCATAACCATAAGGTTACTCTTAGGGAAGACCACATAGGTTTACCATTACACACTACCTGTAACACTTTGAAACTATTTTCTAATTGATTGCTTGATAGTTTATACTGTCAAGAGTTACCTAATACCATTACTCTATTTGTCATATTTCACTGTCAAGATCCCCTTACCAATACCTTTTTTAACCAACTTCAAAACCCTGCCCTCTGTCACCTATTGGTATGTGAGCTTACATACCTTCATAGACTACACTTACATGGTTTGACTTTTCTTATTTGTTTGAGATATAAGTGTTTGAAATATTATCCAATTATTCAAGGTTAAAGGACTCTAATTTATTTCTTGTCTATTGAAAATGAAAGTAACATGTGCACTCATTATTTTATACCTTGAATCCCTTTGAAGAATGAATCTTTCTAGCTATGTGTAATACTATCCTCTTGAAACTGTCACTGATTTATTGATGGCTAAGATGTCTTCATGCTTTGAATACTGAATTATCCTAATGTATGAGAAATTTAGACAAGTCATTGATGTTTTGGATTGTCTTGCAGAGCAAAGATCCCATGTCAAGCCTATAGATATGAATGTCATCTTGAAAGCCTACTACTGTGTTTGTAGGTGCAAGGGAAAGCGACAAAATGATGAAGGCACTATGTTTGAAAGACAAAACAGTGTAGGCACTACTTTGGTTTGTAAGTCAGTTATGGAAGGGAGGAATGGAGATATTTTATCAAGTAATGACCTACCCTTGGTACTCATTATCCCTTGGTTGTCGATTGGTAAGCAAATTGCAGGTTAAAGAGAATGGGGGTGCCAATATAAAAGATGTAAATCACTTACAATACTCATTGTCCCTTGGTCATTGATTTTCCCTTTTTGAGTGTGCTCAACCTCATCGATCTAGCTTTCCTCTTGCCCTAATTTTCCAGTTAGGGTCTTCGTGCACTAAGCTATGTCGTGCTCCTGTGAGTGTCGGGCCAAAAAATCAAAATAAAATGTGAAATTCAAATTAATATTTAAGTTTGATTTGTATGTTTTATTTTAGAACAATAATGGTAGAGATAGGATAGAAAATTGATAGCTAAGTACTTGAATTTTATTTTATTGACACTTGATAAATGCAAGATTATAGAGGTATTATGTTTCTCAATTGAAGTAAAGAAAGTGGTTGACATGGAAGTAAAATATTTTAGAAACTCATAAATGATACATATATAGATATATCTTCTTTATATTATCCTTGTAATTAGTTATGTATCTTCAAATATAAAAAATTAAAAGGAATCCAATGTGTATCATCTAATAATAACTTATAGAAAATATCAAAAAGATCAATAATAAAAAATATATATTAACTAAGAAGCCATGCAAGCATACAATAGTATATGTTGGTAAAACTATAATATATACAAGAAAGCAATATATGCATACAATGTCACATGTTAGTAATACAAAATACATGTACAAGAAAGCTATATAGGAACATAAAAAAATCATAATATAATCAGTCCTCTCAACTAGGATGGAAGAGTTGATGGCCTTTTGATTATTGAGTAGATAGAGAGACAAGTGATGATTTTTTATTTTGAACCTACTAACTTGAACTCCTCTCTAACTTTTTGGAGCTCCACATAATATAATAAAAATATATAAATTAATATAGAAAAAATTAATTATACAATGATATATAAGGGAATAATCACTTACCACCATTTGATAATTAGGAACAATATATGAAAGAGACGAAGAATAAGGAAACTTGTATTATTAGGAAGGACGAGACTCCTTTATATAGCATGACATCATGTTTGAGTCTCCCCATATCATCAACACATGCGTCTAGGCTAACCATGTCAAGTTTCACTCCATACAAGCACAAATTGAAAAAAAATCAACGTTGGCCCCATTCAGATGTCACTATGTCCATACAAGAAATTAAGTGATCGATCATAATATCTATTTTGTAACCAAAGGTTGATGCCTAAACATGTAATTTAACTCTTATGAAAATTTGATAAATGATATCATGTTGTTCCTTGCATATTGATTTCTATAAATTTTGACCACGTTTAAATAAGGTTGATATATGAATGTTTTATTGGATGAATGGTTGGATAATGCCTAACTAGATCAAGATACCTTGACTAGATTAGTTGGTATTAGAGTAGGGTAAAGCAAGGTTTGATATTAGTTGATATTGGAGTAATATAGTAAGGTTAGTAAATCAAGATGTATTAAAAAATTGACACAAGTCTTCTACTAAGATAATGTTGTGTAGAATATTCTCATAATTTAAATTATAGTAGATAGACTAACAAATATTGATGTAGTTCATATCAAAATTTAAAGATGCCACCTAGCAGGATGGATAGAGGCTAAAATTATGTTTTAGAATTAATTGAGAAAATTTTCACTATGATTAGGAATATCCATATTTGGTTGGACATGATACAAGAGGTATTATTAACCATAAATTAGATGATAGTGATTATGAACATGATGATGTTGGATTAGAAGAAGCATTCATAGTTGAAGAAGAAAGAGAAAAATATAGAATAATAAAAGCACTTACAAGATTTGGTAAGAAAACTGAAATGGATATACATAATTTCTCAAATAGTCTAGATCCTGAAGAATTGATTGATTGGATTAATGATCTTGAAGGATATTTTAAATATGAGAATATTTATCATCCTAATAAAGTCAATTTTGGTAAGATAGAGTTGAAATATTATTATACAATATAATGTAAGGAAAGTCAATTGGAGAGAAATAGGAAAGGTAAGCCTAAAATTGAAAACTGGGAAAGGATGGTAAATAAATGGAATTCTAAGTTTTTTCATATATTTTATCAACTAGATCTACTAAATAGGTTACAAAATGTGAGATAGAAACATTATACCAAGGATCATTATAAGTTATCTATTAGATTTGGTCATCAAGAAGATAACCAAGAGAAGGTGTCTAGATATATATTAAATAGTTGAAGGGGTTCAATCAAAGAAGAATTGAATATATTAACTATCTATTATGTTGATAAATCGTATTAATTTCACTAAATTATAAAGATAACATAAATTTTAGATTAAAAAAATAAAGAGAATAAGAGGGGAAGAAGCAAATTTTTTTCCAAAGGTAGGAACCATGGAAGTGGATGAGGAGCTCATGATGATGATGATGCTAAAAAAAAAAAAAGTATATAAAGTTAGTGCAATAAAAAATATAACTATAAAAGAGGTTGAGGTAAATATGGAATAAGTGGTGGAAGGTAATCTAGAGGAACCACTTTTTTTAAGTGTGGAGGTAAAGGTTATAGATTATTTGTGTAATTGGTCACAAGGAGAATATTAAAGAAGATCTAAGAGAACCACAAGATCATCACATCTTGATGAAGACGTTTCTTCTAATAACTTGAACAAGTATGCTAGAAAAAGGAGAATCATTCTTGCTAAAAATAAATTTTCTAGTCTTGTAAAGATCTAAAAGAACTATTACAAATATTTTCTTAGTTAGAACTCTATGTAAATTTGTTAAATTTAATAGTGATTGTTTTAACAATCAAGTTTCAAGTAAAATGGCGAAGAAATCAATTTTGAAAATGCTAGAGCATCCTAATTCATATAGAGTATCTTGGTTACAAAATGATCATAGAATTTTGGTTAGTGAAAAATATCATGAAATTGAAATTGGAGTATATGGAGATGAGGTTTTTTGTGACAACATACCAATAGATGTGTTGGTGTTTAAATCCGCACCTCTGGAATGTGGATTTGAAATGGACAGCTATGCATAGATAAACTACTCTTCAAATTAGGGGGGGAAGCTCCCTCTTGCTGATGTTGCGAAAGAAAGTAAATTAAATCTAATTTGCCTCTTTCTGGTTCAACTAGAGCACAAGGTTTATAAAACTCAAATGTTGTAGCTGAGATTTTCTGATTAAGAATTCCAACTACGACTAACCTATGCTAAAGACATTTCTAATTTCTCAAGTAAATGCATAGCAAGAGAATTAGAAATGAACAAGGTTTGTTTGTCTAACAAAATACTTAGATAATCTCTCCATCCAACATACATCTACTTACTTTCAATGCAAGCTGAAATCAAAGATCATATAAGCATAACACAATAAATGGAAATCTGTGACATTATATCAAGGCAAAGGAGGCTCAAGACTTTATTTCTCAAATTTCCAGAACAAGGATTACACTAAACACATGCAGTGAACAATACTTGCAGCTAAAGAGGCATGCAATTTGCTCTTACACAAAGTGAACTGACACTGAATAACAACTTGTTGCATTACAGGCTAGCAATTTGCTATCACAATAATCGTTAAAGAAAAATAGTGAGAAAAGGCTCTTATTTATAGGCAAGTAGAGGAGTAGGGAACCCTAAAATCTCCTTGTTTTACAATCTAGGGCTTGCTCAGCAAACAAGCTTTATTTCTAAATCTAGAAAGAAGATAACATCTAACACCTAAGAAAGCAGGAAAAGTAGGAAACACCAACTATTACAATTTATCTTCTTTCTCTTCTTCAAAGAATGGATAAGAATTGTTCCAAGAATAGAAAGAAAGCGAAAATAAAGCTTCTAGATGAAAGTTGTTTTAATTAATCTTTGGAGATCTTTGCTGTCCTGATAAGATAACTCATCTACATGTATTTTGGGAAACCAAATCCACCAAAAGCTAGAAACTGCTACTTTATGAGGTGCGTTGATACTATCTATGGCAATATTTTGATTCTCCAAGGTCTCCTTTTCTTTTGCGATCAAACTTAGAGAATCTTTCACTTCTTGATCTGCTTTATGAGTTATGTTCTTGAAAAACATCGCTGCCCCAAAAGATGACTCACTAATTGATAACTTGGCGGCTCTGCAACATTATGCTTTTGACACTTCTCTTGATTTCCAATGGAAGAGTATTGCACAACTCTTTTTTGATACCTTACATTTTCCTCATATCACACCTTTTCATGCTTTTTAGCTGAGATGATGAAGATTTATGTCCACGGTGGCATTTGAAAAGCACTTCTCAACATCGTTCGGCCTACGGCTACGAGATACAATATTGGCCTGGTTTTGAATCCCATGGGAGAGTACTACATGCTGAAAACCTTGAAGAATGACTATAAACTCACCTAGGTTTAGACAAGTTTTGAGCAACTTACTATTTTTAGAATGTTGGTTTTTCTTCTTCAAATGGGAAAATTTTTGAAATTTTTTCTAAGATATGGGTTTGGCTCATAATTTCGTTGCAAGACAACCTAGATCATTCGTTTTTGAAAATTTTGAATTTAGAATGAAAAAAAGCAAACCCTAATTTCTTCAATTTTTCACCGAAAAAGTTGGCACCTGGGTTTTGTTCAGAATGCAATTAGAAATGGACCCAGTTGATTAGATTTGAAAAACACTGATGGCTGATTGAAAAAGTAGTCAACCCTAGAATTTGAAATTTTCTTGAAAAAAAACTGTGATATGGGTTTTCTTTAGAAGACTGTTTTGAGAGGACCCATATGATCAAATATTGAAAACATTGAAGATTTCACTTGCATGCAAAGAAAAAAAAAGTAGTTGCTGCAACTTGAGAAAATTTCTTGAAAATTCTTTAAAGGAATGAGTTAAGCAGACCCAGAAGACTGAAAATTGAAATCCTTGATCTTCGCCTTGAAAAATTTGATCATCTAGATGGAAAAAAGTTTGAAAAAGCAAGGGTTTATATTGCTGGTCTGAAAATTTGATGAAAAATTTCTAAAAATCAGCAAGTTGAAGCTTTTGAATCTTGAAATAACACTTCAAATTTGCTGCTCCACTTCTCCTCTTTGGATGCCACCTGCAAAAATAATGAAAATTTCATTGAAGAGATGTATTATATAGACTTAGGGTTTGAAATAGGTTTGCTTTCTTTTGTTTTTATCCATGCAAACCCTAAAATCTTCACATGGATCAAACTTAGTCATTCACTTAATCTTGCAATCTTGAAACTTTTGAAAATTTGGCTAAGTCGTGACAAGTTGGGCGCCCTTCTTAGCTAGGGGCACCAACTTCCTCCAGAGTTAGTCATTTTCAAACAATTTTCAACTTTTCACAATTATGGGCCCCTACTTTCACCCTGATCTCTAGCTTCCAGATTGATCTGATGAACGAGTTGGATGATTCATTGTGTAGCCTGACTGATTCTGAGAAGATCACCCTGGAGGCACTTCTGACAAAAAACTTCATTTTGACCTTCAAATTCATGGTAGCCTATATCCTCCAAGGGCTTTGAACTTTCACAGTGTTAGCCATTTTTACATTATTTTCAATTTCTTCATTTCCCTTTGATCTTCTGATGAAATCTTGATTCTGAGGGCTACGTTGATCCGATTGATTGACTATCAGCTTCGTTGGATATATCGATTGAATCTGACGAGGTGGTCTTGGAGGCCGTATCTGCAAATTCTATCATTTCAGACCTCAAAATTTTGGGCACCCTTCTTCACCAAGGGCGCCCATGTTTACCAAACTTAGAAATTTTCATGTTTCCTCATCAACTCTTCTCTTCTACAGATGGACTTATTCGATCTGGAGATCCGGGCGTTGGATTGACTAATGGTTGGGCTCGTCGCAAAGCTGAGGAGATTTTGAGAGGGGTCTTCTGGGAGTCACTTCATCAAATAGTTGAATCTAGGGCATCAAAAGCTTGGGCGCCCCTGGCTAGCTGGGGCACCAAACTTCACCAAAGTTAGAAATTTTTCAGTATTTTCTTCTTTGCTTTTGATTTTGACTCTTAACTTCTTGTTAAACCCTCTATTTAGCCTTCTATATCTGACGACTACCAACTCAGATTGACAAGCTGATGGTCTCTTTGGAAAGCTTGATCAATTCTGAAGAAGTCACGTTGGAGACCTCACTGGAAAAATCATTCATTTAAACTCTTGAGAACTTGAGTTCCTTTCTTCTCTAGGGGTGCCCATTTGCTCCAGACTTTGAATATTTTCATCTGATTTTCACATTCTAATTGAACCTTCAGTTCGATCTGGATTTGTTGGAGATGACAAGTCAGATGCTTTGACGAAGACATCGGTTGTGAAGTTGACTGAATTTGGAAGAGATTGAACTCCTCTGCAAACCCTAACTGCTGAGTTAGGCCTCCCAAAAGACTGGGTGCCCCTGGGCTCTTGGGGCACTGAAAGTTCCCAGACTTAGAAAATTTTCAGTAATTTTTATGATTTGCATTTTATCTTTTGTTTGAGACTCCTTCGTTCGATCTTGAATTCTAGGTAATTGGTTGATTTGATGATGATGTTGTCAGATTCATTACGGAGCTAGGAAGAATCTGAACAAATTTTCTCGAGAGAAGAAACCCTAATTCTTGCATCTAATGCCTTAAAAAGTTGGGCGCCTATCTCCTTTTGAGGTGCCCGTGTTTGGCAAACTTAGTCATTTTTTTGCAATTTTCACCTTCATCCTTCGTTCCTCGTGCATATTCACCATCTCATCTTTTGTTAAGAGCTTGAACATTGAATCTAATGCCTGGTAGCTGGCTGACCTCCATTGATGGCTTTGGAGCTCTTGAAATTCTTTTGAAAAAGCAGAATAGACCCACTAGGGAAAAACTGATCTTTTTGAGATTCTAATTGTACCAGCCTAATATGGAAGTATTTTGAGCCAATCAAAATAAGTTTGGGCCCTAGCGGAAAAAATTTCTATTTTTACAAATTTTCTATTTTTAGAAAAATTTTCCAGTATCTATTTCGAAAGAAACCCAGAAAAACCTAGAAAATGTTACTATTTTTAGAAAATTTCTAAAAATAGCAGTTTTCCTAAAAAGTAGGGATGAAAAACTGAGATCTGGGTTTTATAGATTAGGTCGCTCTGAGCAGACCTAGATCGTCAGATTTTGGAAAAATTCCATTCTTACCCCTCATGCAAGACATGCACACCAAAATTTTGACCTTTTTGACAGATTTAACAAGACTTTTACTCATTTCTTCAAAATGTCCAAGTGTAACAAAAATTTTAATTTTGGGGTACAACAAGATGTTTGTCATATTTTGTTGGGTGGACCATGGAAGTTTCATAGGAAACATATACATGATGGGAGGGAAAATACTTATAGATTTACAAAAGATAAAGTGAAACGTGTACTTCTACCATTGAAAGAGGGTGGTGAATGAATGATTGATATTGCAAGAGTAATATTAGAAATTGCATGAAATTCCTAAGAATATGAAGAAATAAAATAATTTATTTTTTATTTTACGAGAAAAGAAGATGACAAAAAAGTGGGAGAAGAAAATGCAAGAGTACATCCTCATTTTCTAACTTGTTGACATAGTATATTGATATTATTTTTAATAGTTTTTTGGAAATATTTTCACTAGAGAGAAGTCATAATATGTATCTAATTTAAGGAGAAATTTTACCTAATAAAGCGACACATAGGTTGACACCAACTAAAAATGAAGAATTGAACTAGCAAGTTGCATAATTGTTGAAGGATTGATTGTAAAATAAAGTTTCATTCCATGTGCAATACTACCAATTCTAGCACCAAAGAAAGGAGGGGCATAGAGAATGTGTAAAAATTATAGAGCTATAAAAAAAATTACTATCAAGTACAAATTTCCTTAACAAAGGATGAATGATCTTATGGATTGTTAATGTGACAAAAAATATTTCAACAAGATAGATTTGAAAAGAGGATGTCAGCAAATCAAGATTAGATAAGGAGTTGAGTGGAACATAAATTTTTTAGATAAAAATAAGGTTTATATGAATGGTTGATTATGCCTTCACATTGACTAATGTACCTAGTACTTTCATGAGGCTAATAAATGAAGTATTGAAACTACATCTTGATAAATTTTTCCTTGTATGAATAGATGATATTATAATTTTTAGTAAAATATATCTAGAGTATATTAGATTAGTACTAAAAAGGTTGAAAGAAAAAAAATGTTGATGAATGTGAGGAAATATAGTATTATGAAGAAACAACTAGTTTTATAGGTTTTGTTATTTTTCCTAATGATCTGAAGATGGATCCAAAGAAAATCAAATTTATTTTTGAATGGCCAAAAGTATTTATAAAGTATATATCTTCATGGGTTAGTTTTTACAATAATTTTATCAATAATTTTAGTGATATATGTGCACCAATTATTGTTGTCATAAAGAATGATAAGAAATATGTTTAATTTTATCTTCATGGGTTAGTTTTTACAAGAATTTTATCAATAATTTTATCTTGGGATATGGTTCATTATAGAGTTAAAAGTCAAATATGTTTAAATTATTAGTACATAGGTCATTTTCATTATTCATGTTCCATTTAGGAGTTAATTTTAATATTCTTGAAAAATCATCTTTATTTTGGATGTGGGATTTTTTAATTTTAATATTTCTAGGAGAGATACAATAGTTGTAACATCAAGAATTAACAACATTAAAAATTACATCATGAATTAATTATGTAACGATATAAGTCAAATATAATTCTATCAAGAAATCAATATCAAATAGATAATATAATCGCATAACTCATACATTTCAATGTCATTGATCTTCTTCTTCATCCAACTCTTTGTCTGTATCATCCAATCCAGATTCGACATTGTAAGGATTGGTCATATCATCATCATCGTCATTGATATAAGTTTTGATAATGTCATCATCCACACGGATATCATCTTCATGAACATTAACTCCTACATCATCATGATCTAGTTCCTCGTCTTTGACATCTTTGTCAGGCACATCATCAACTAACTGTTGATCTTGATCATCATCTACATCATCTTCTAGTTCCTTGCTATCTTCTTCTTCCACCACATTATACTTTACCGACCTTCCTCTTGGATCATGTCTAACAAAAAATGACCAACCTGGTTTACCTAGAACCTCTGAGTAAAATACCTACTCACATTGGCTTGGAAGAACATAGAGCTCATTTCCAGCTCGCTAGATCGACCTTGTACTAACCATGGTAAATCCATTATCATGTTCAATAACAATTCTCTCAGGATCATTTTCATTCAATCATAGCCTATACCATTGGATGACGAACAAAACTAATTTGAAGGAATTAAAGTCACACTCAAGTATATCATCCAAAATCCCATAGTATCAATTTTTGAGACTTCTAGATGTATGTCACTTCTAGATGAAACATTAGTCACCTGAAAGACTGCAGTTATCCTAGAATCACAAGTTTTCTTTGTGTCATCCAACTTTTTGATTCAAAATTTATGAACATTGCACCACATAGCCTTGTGGTGTTTCACCTGCAATATGTCAAACATGTAAAAATTATTGCATTGTCAGTTGGTAAACATATTTATTCTTGGTTGAATGTATGCAAAGAAAAAAAAACTCAACATATATATACATAAATATAATTGAAAATAATTAAATAATATGGGTGATTAATATATTTATACGTACCTTTTTATCTCTTAAACCATATGCTAAATCAATTTCCCTTGGTCTAACATTGGAATCTCCATTACGATCAGCTTCTTTAACCAATGAAGCCACACCTTCCCATGTTAATGTGTGACCGGATTGTTGACATCGTTCAATCCATACCATCATCCAATCAAGATTGTTTGCGACATACAAATGTAGTGCATCCCACTCTCGACCAATTGTATAAAAAAAAATTGAAATTCACAAACAACGTATAATTAGTTAATTACCATGGTATATGACCTTAATTTATAATTGATGTACCTAAAAACCTAACATCCCACTACCAATGATCTTATTATCTTTCATTGTTGGATGAATTCAAATTAAAGGAATATGAACAAAGAATGAATTATGACCCTGAAGGGTACATACACTCTTGTAAGAAAAAGAAAAACCTTAGTGGCTACACCCATGTTTCTATATAGGGGAAAATGTGTTTAAGAACAAAGAAGACAAAGAAGCAGAGGAGGTTATAAATTTTTTTATGAAGGAGTTAGAGAAAAAAAAGAAAAGGTTGCAAGAAATGGATGATTCATCTAAAGAAGAATTTGTGGGAGAAAATGAAGCACAATGAACTATGAAGCCATTCTTGAGCATGGGAGAGTGAAAAAAAAATTGGGTACTAAGAGACATGATATGCAACTACATGAGGGATCCGACACCAATTCCATCTCAGCCATTGACACAATCATGAGAAAGCACGACAAATATGATGAAGACTTATCACTCAGAAAACATAGGGTTTGATGATACTATGAAGTTGGGATTACCCAAATTATGTGATAAGAACAGGTTTTTGAAGGAACAAGATGATTGGATGGATGAATGCAATATGATACTTCAGGAAGCATTAGATACAATCAAAGTAGAAGGGCTATTGCTGGATGGAGCATGCAAACATATGGAATTGATGATAGAACTCAAATATGAAGCTCAAAATGCAGTGCATGATGTAGATACCCATACCTTGGAGGAGTATAAAAAACATCTCTTAGTGGCTAAGTCAATGTTAGGAGAAGATTACATTATTTTATAAGCTTAATTGAGATCAGTAGTTTAATTATTTGCCAAAAGACAATCCGAAGAGACACTTTTGTTGGGTCTTCTTCTTATATATATGAATTTTGAATTGTAATATTTGATCATCAACACTTTTTAAGATTTTAATACTTTTCAACAGTGGAAGACTTATTTTCTGGAGTAATACAATACCAATACTTTTCTATTTGTGTGTGGAAGATTCTTTCATTTGGACTAGTTCTCTGTTGTTTCTTTTCAAGCAATTGAATGAAATGTAAAAGGTATTATAATTAATCTCCATTACCATCTTATAATTACCTCTCACTTTCCTCAATCTACCTTTCCCCATCAGGTACTCCCCTTCGAATTTGTTAATGGAGTTGGGATCCCAAATGCGATCTACATGGATCTTTGTTGCGAGCTTAGGAAGATATTCAGTAATGTACACCATGGTCTAGTATACCATATATCCCTCCACCATAGAACCCTCAGGATGTGCTCTTTGTCTAACCAAAGCCTTCAAAAATTTCAAGTGCCTCTCAACCATCCACATTGACCTTGTGTGTACAGGTCCACACAATTCAATCTCAACTTGGTGTATGAGGTAGTGTTCTTGTGCATTGAAAAATGTCGAAGGTAAACACTTTTTCATTTCACACATTAGACGAGGAATTTTTCTCCTCCAATAATTTATATCTTCTTTATGGATTTATTTAGATGACAACCATCTACAAGTGATTCAAGGAGCAAATATATTAATGAGATTTAACAAAAATATACAATATATTACATATAAACAAGTAAAACAAATGGAAAAAATAAGATCTATACAACAAATTGAACAAATATCACTACTTACCTCATGTATTTTCCGAGATCATATATAAATTGCTTAACATTGTTGTCAAAGTTGTCTGGGAGAGATAGAGGTAGAACGTACTGCAACAATTAACAAATGATCTTTTCATTATTTTTTCAAAACTAGTAAACATAATACACTGAAAAGTACATGTAGTATAAAAATATATATAAAATATACCAGAATAATTACCTTAATGAAGGTATGCCAATCATGCATTTTCATCCCTGACCCAAATCCACCTTTCTTTGTTATGATATTGTTTATGTTCGTAGCAAATCCTATGGGAAATTGAATATTTTGTATGAATTATTTTATAGCATTGCTTTGCTGCTCCATTAATAACCAAGGAAGGGCACTTATATTAATTCAGTCTCCATTTCTATTTAATTGAATGACATTTTTCATTGCATGATTGGCTTCCTGAATGTCACTACAAATTTTGACAATTTTTTCTTTGTCATACCCTCCATCCAATATTTTCCATAACGTCTATGTTATATTCTTTCTGATATGCATTGTATCAAACAAATGCACAATTTGTAGCTGCTCATAGTAGGGCAACCTACTAAATTGTCTAGGATAACTTTTCAGTCCCTGTGGAAGCCAACCATTAATTCCTTGTCAACCTTCATGAAGCATATAAGTTAAACAAATTAACAATGAAAATCATTGTCAATTACAACATGAGTAAACAAAAAAAAATATAAAAATATAAATTCCAAACATGTCATATATGATAGATAAACAATTTGATCCGATGTATAACCTTGACGATTAATTCTATTATATTCCAACTTCCATAGGCGAGGCGTCATTCTTCGTGGTTTTGATGTAGCCTCTTCTTTCCCATTGAAAAGATGTTTTTCAGTAGTTCGATACTTATGATTTCTGTGGAGGAAGTGTCTATACCCATCAAACACCTCATGCTTTCCTAAACTTGTTAAATGATGAGATTTCATCTTTTGACCACAAACTGGACATGCAAATTTTCCCTTTGTTTGAAGACCTGTAAGATCATATATAATTGGATTAAATATGTCAATTTTTATAATTATATATAATGAATAGATTATTTTAAAAAAATGCATGATATCTACTTCATAAAATTAAATATCGTTAAAGTACAATTGAATGTTATAACATACCACAAAAATGTGTTAGCCC
Source organism: Sequoia sempervirens (assembly GCA_007258455.2). NCBI lineage: Eukaryota > Viridiplantae > Streptophyta > Pinopsida > Cupressales > Cupressaceae > Sequoia > Sequoia sempervirens. Next base: position 33,050 of record VDFB02123318.1, on the reverse strand, counting down.
TGGGGCATCATGAATTATCCATACAAGCATTGCATGGAATTGAAATTGTCTTTGTCTTATTGGTCTAGAGATCTCATACATAGTGACACCATTCCATAACTTTAGTAACTCGTCGATAAGAGGCTCGATATATACATTCATATCTTTAACTTGGTACTTACCTAGTTGAATGAACATAAACATTACATAATTATTATAACCATTTTACTGCAATATATATAAATTAATGTACATGATTATTAAATAAAAAAAATATGTCATTATGCAACAAATAAGACAATTGAGATGCTACCACGTTAAACAAAATTGATGTAAACAAATACCTGGAACAATCATTGCCAACATTATGTGCTCCCTCTTTATTGACATCTATGGAGGAATGTTATTGTTGATAACAAAAACAGGCCACACTGAGTAAATAGATCTCAAATCTCTAAATGGATTGACACTGTCCATTGAAAATGAAAGCTTGAGATTACGAGGTTCTTCTTTAAAGTGTGGCCATTTTTCCTCCATGTCCCTAAATGCAGAACCATCTGCAAGCATTTGAAGAATGTCATCTCCACTTCTATTCCATGCATGGTAATCCATAAATTGCGCTAAGCTTTCACACCTAAATAATCATTGCATACATGGAATAATGGGAATATAATGAAGAACCTTGCGAGACACCTTTTTTGTTAGTTTATCTCTTCGATATCTACTAATATGACATTCCAGACATTCTGTTGCAAATTCATGTTGTTTATGATATATAATATGATCATTGGGACATGCATCTATTGCTTGATACTTCATTCCAATATCTTTCATAATGGAAGATAAATCTCGGTATGAGCGAGGTAAAATATTTGATTGTGGTAACAAAAATTCACCTATCAATCTACAACAAAAAAATAATTTGTTAATATAAAGAATATTAATGTTACATATTTCATCCTTTATTTACTAGTGATGAACTAACAACAAAAATAGATAAAAAAAGATGACATATATGGCATACCTTAACATTCGTGAGATTGCTATGTTGGATAAACCATTCACAACCTTCAAATTCACCAACAAAAATACAATAGAGAGAAGAGTTGTTTGGGAGTCTTCATAAAGGGGCCCGTATGCCTTCTCAAGTATAGGTAAATCATGAACATCATCAAATTCATCTTGATCATCATGATCAATTGCGCCACTAAATGTGTCATGGATCAATGTATTTGTCCCATCATCTTCAACTGTGTTTTTTGGCACATGATCATCTTCGATATTCACAGCTACATGTTCCTCAGCTTGCAAAAACACATTCTTCGGGCCATGATAATCCATATCATGTGCCCTAGGGTGCCCCACATTTATAATAATGATCTAAACAAATAAACCATGATCATGATCAAGTGATTTTTTTTATATATAAAAAATGTTAAAACGATATAAAAATTTACAAATTCAATCAATATAAAGACATATAATGAAAAACTTACCAATAGAAGATAATCATGCCCCCCTTCAATGTGACCATGCTACCTACAATGTTTCTCAGCTATTGTGATGAAAAGTCTTCTCATCTTTAAGCCCTTGCAATTATTGCAAGGACAATAAAATTTCCCATCACCCTTTCTTTTCAATCTAGCCCACAATCTAGCAAGTGTCTCTTCATTTTGTTCTGCACTAATATTATCTGACATGATTTTTCTTTACCAAGCTTGAATATTTAGATCTTCAAAAAAATCAAACTCACACTCCAATAATTTTTAATAATAGATAGGTAACAAAATCTAATAATTCTGATATTTTGCACCAAAAAAATTCGGCCTATAATCTCCACAAATTGTCACAAGTGTAGAAAATTTGCAAGTATAGAAAATTTGCAAGTATAGCATGTAAACATTGTCGCAATTATAGATAAATTGTCAAACTCACTTTTATTTATTAAAATTTATGCCCAAAATTCATCAAAATAGCGATGAAAATCACAGATTGTCGCAATTTCGACGAATGTTAGGCACAAATTTTAATTTTTTTTGAAAATTTCACATTAAATACACAGGTACCCAATGATTCATTTAATTATATATCTTTCGTCAAAAAGTTTCATCGTATTTTGTAGTCAAATGAGTTAGTGATATCTAATATGACCCATTTTACACCTTAGGATATTCTATTTGTTGATACTATAATACCCAACCTTGAAGTCTTCATCATAAATTGTTAGAACACATTTGTCATTGCACCAAAAGATTGACCTGTTAATGCTTGATATAAATTCCAAAGATAAACAAATCCATGGGAGGCAGTTAGTACATGTCATGAATTCGAAGGGAGACACTGACGATTTGTCCAACATAAACTCTATTCCCTTCTATTAAATCACCACCTTCCTCTTCTCCCAACAAAATAAAAATACCTTCCCATCCTTCTCAATCAACCTTCCATATCATTCCACCTCCACCTCACACTAGGTTTGATTCCATTAAAAACATCCCACTTCTCACCTCCAACTTTAGTCCTATTGATGTGGATGATTTCAATAATTCTTCATTTTTATATGGTGATTTGATGGTTGATGAGTCTTTAAATAGTATATATTATCCTTATTTTTCCTTCTTTCTTACCTTGTATTATACCTGTAGTTTTTATTTTATGTTTATTGTATCTTATCTATGCATGCGAGCTACTATGCCATCACTTTTGGAGGGAAAACATTTTGTGTCATTTGTATAATCCTCTATCTATGTGTGAGATATCATGCTAATACTGTTGAGGGAAAGGATTTTATTTTATGTTGTGATATGAATTATTTAATGTATTTTATCATTTCTCCTTTATATTTTTATGCCCCACGTGTCTTTCTTCTTTGTGTTGTCTCCTACCTTTATTCTTTCTTACTTTTTTAAACTTAAGAGATTATGTAAAGTATTAGGGATATCTATCCATTTTAAATTTGACCTAATTTTTACCTCATTATTTTTGTATTATATCCCATAAATATTTTTATATTGTTCTTTCTTTTCCTTTATGTATCCCTATCCTTTTTTCTCCATGTGTTATATTTCCCCTTTCTTTTTTAGATTGTTATATGTGGGGCTTACCTTCATATTTTTTCTCTCTAGATAAATCGAAATGAGAATATAGAATGATATATTTAACTAATGGTGTCCTTAATTTATTCACCAAAGTTACTAGGGCTTTATATAAAACCTTCTCCTTATGTATACTCATATTGTTGAGCATTCGCTTTTGTATAATTATCATTTTATCTTCTCTTACATGTTTATACTTTGCATTAGCATTCATTGAATTAATCATTTGGCCTTATACAATTAGGATTAAGGTGTCATCTACCTTGTAAATCCTATGCCGTATTGCATGGTTCCAACATCTTTGAAAAGTGGCCCTAGGAACTTAGGGTGAATTGGGACATATTTTATAATATTTATTCTCACCATTATTTGTATTACATTCATAAGGGGTGATGGGTTCCACTAGCAACAATAAAGGTGACTTGTGGACATAAATATTTAATATTGTTTTCCCCACATGTGGATGCCTAGAATGGGATAATAAAAGATAAGGGAAAGGACAAATGAGTGACTATTGGTATTATCCAAGTGGGATCTTAGAAAGAGACAATAGGTGTCATTTTGTATTCTATCATTTATTGTATTCAATGTAATGTTTATCTTCCAAGTATGGGCACCCAAGTCAAGGGAAAGTATTGGAGCAAAAATTGGTGTCCTTTGGTATTCCAAGGAGGTATTACAAGGGTTGGGGATGTTTGGAATGAAGAGTAATCTTTGGGTGTCATATTTGGTGCATTAGATGTCTTCACAAGTTTGTAAAATCAGCTTCTTAGATGTAGAAAATATAAGCAACAATTGAATGTAGAGTTTCCTTGTAGGAACGAGGAAAAGTTGAGGCACAAGGAGGCCATTCACAGGTGCACAAGTTCTGCCATGGTGGAGGAAAAGAGGAGAATGGAAGTATTGTTTTGTAATCTCATTTATTTGAAGATAATGCATACTTGGCCTCTCTTCTTTGTGGAGTTTTTCCTACGAGGGTTTCTCCATGTAAATCTCATGTTGTTGATTTGTGCCTCAATTTTGATATCTTATGGTGATGTTTTTGAGTAGGGGAAAATAAAGTTTTGATGGGACCCAAAACCCATTATAGACTAGTTTTGAAGGGACCCAAAACCCTATCCAATCAAGTTTTGAAGGCACTTGAAATCCTACCCAAGAAAATCATGCTGCAGCAAAGATAATCCACATACCATCAGTAGCCCATCAACAACAACACCAAGGATAAAATAGGACTACATAGGTTGCACAAAGGTTTTGAAGGGAACTTGAGTCCTTTACAATAAGGTTTTGACCTGGACCTTAAACACGAATTGAGAACCCAAACGAGAAATGAAGATCACCTGAATTAGCTAGGAAACAATCAACCTACAATAACGAAACTACAAAAAACCATTTGCTCAATTTTGGAAAAATTGAGCCAAAAAAACTCCCCACCATAAAAGAGGTTAGAACCATAGATTGCTAAGGAGAAGCATTCTTAAAACTCACCATCCAATTAGATACACCAACCCCAAAACCACCTCAAAAGGATAGGGCTCCCCTCTCGATAGGAGAGGAAGAAGTGAGGACCAAAGCTACCAAATTCACCTCCATCCTGTACACTCATGCTCCACCTCAATAGAAACCAACATAAGAGAAAATCACTTCCCATCATTAGTACAACATCAAGATCCACCTCTAAAGGAGAGGGATCCACCTCAATAAGAGAAATATTCATCTTTATAGAATACAACATATGCAGAACCTGCTAGCAAGCAAGAACTCCAGTAGAACAGGAAAATACCTCCTCCTTTGGCATCCAAAAAGATAGAAACAATAGGATGAACAACAAAAACCTCCTAGCACAAAAAATAAACAACCCAAACTACTAAGTAAATAGGAACAACTCAACGAATATACGAAAATACCCCCTTCATCCATCAATAACTTCCTCATTCAAAAGGGGATCAAGATAACAATCTTAAAAATTACTCCCATATTGGAAAACAGGACCAAAGTCAAGAACAAGACCCAAAAAACCAACAACTCCTTCCACAAAAAAAACACCATCCACCACAAGGGGTCACTAGCAAACCAAGGAAACCCCCTCAAGCAAAAAACCCTCTACAAGAAACAAAAGAAAAATCCCTTCAAGGAAAAAAACATCCAAGCCCATAAAGGGAACAAGGTAAGACAAAGCCAAAACAATAGCTTAAGCAGTGTAGGAAAAAGATCCCCCAACAGAGAAAACCGTTTGGAGATCAATACCCAACATAAGTACTAGACCTAAGAGGCTCCAGGTGAAGCCACACCTAGAAACTCCCCACATAACCTCATAGGATAGGGTAGGAGGAAACCACAGGCGACTCGTAAAAATATTTTAAGTAAAACCCAGGGGCATACCACCAAGCTCAGGAAAAGAGAGGGAGCTCTGAATAAGAATCCAGACAATGAACCCCTAACCTTAAGTAGCTGTAACTAAAATGGAAAAAACCCAAGCGAAACAACAATAATGAAATACACCAAGGGAGCCTTAAAAAAGAGGCAACAAGCCTCACCAACGCTGACATATCCCCACACAAAGGAAAATATTCGGTGAGAAGAACCACTACCCCATGCTATTCTAAAGACACAAAGCAACAAAATTGTGCCCCTCCACAAATGATGAAAAACAACTGAGACTGCTAGTCAAACAATAGAGGCCCACACCCCAGTTGAAGAAGACCATCGACTAGGTTTGCAAAAGAAAGAGATTACACTAGAAAACCCACAACCATATCAACATAATCTTCCTCATCAGAATCAGAGTCCTCAGAGGCGCCATCTCCAAAATTCAAACTCCCATTGCAACTACAACTCCCGCTCATCGCTCTCCTACAATTTGTTATATCTTATGGTGATGTTATTATTTATATATTTATATCATAACTTCACATAAGATAGTATATATAAGCATGTTATGTTGGCTAATTTTTTGGCATAATAAGATGGATCTAATCATAGTAATTCCATAATATAAGGAAACTTAATTTTTAGATTTACATCTAAGTTTCAATTTTTCATGTTTTTGTATTCCAAGCCTTGTATCTCATCCATTGAAGTCATATTCGGATAGAGATTGAATTTCCCAACAATTGGTTTTAGAACCTATAAATTTCTCATCAATTGGTATCAAAGCTTAAGGTAAAATTTGTTTTTGGGTATTCCTTCTTTTTGATTTTTTAGCTTGGAAAACTTATGGGAATTTGTTAGAAGCAATTGAAGGTTGTTGGAAGTCTTGTGGGGCTGAAATAAATGTTCTATGAGTTAACTTTTTTTTTCAAATTTTTGAAATTGGAAGCCATGGACATTAGCAATATGCTCTATATTGGGTGTTGGGAGCTCATGACTATGGATCTTTATGGATATGGTTATGTTTTGTTAACTTGGATATCTTGTTTGACAATATTTATGTATCCTCTTACATTTGGTGGTTTTGTTCCTTTACCTTGTGGTCATGTGCAGTGACAAGGTGTTCATGTTGGATGGGTAGTGATACCCTAGTCACATGCACAAAAAACTAGTGAAGTCTTGTATTCACTAGGTGAGCTTGATAAGTGTTGGTGTCATCCATCTCCTAGGAGCACCATCTGCAACGAAAACATTCATAGAAAATGAGAGAGGAAACACAAGGCCATTTCACTAGAAAAGAGTGAATAAAAATGAGATAAATTACATAGTATACAATGGTGCCTTATAAAGGCATGAAAATATGTGACAGGTGTAAAACTACCTGAAATGGGAAAAAACCACCCAACTAAATAAATGCAAAACTAATGCCTAAGTAAACTTAATTGTAAATGCAATTTACTCTAACACCCCCCCTTAAGTGCAAATTAGGGAGAATGAAGATGCAAAAATGCAAAAAATGTAATATGGGTCTCGGCTACACAACCATATTAGGTACCCATCTACAATGCAATCTCTCACAACCAGAGAAAAGGAGAAAAACCTTGTGAGAAAAAACTCCTCTCCAAAAGAGAGCAAAAAAAACAAAAAATGATGCATGGATGGAGGACTCAATCACACCCCCCAAGGACTACATATATCATGTATATACAATCAACAACCTCCCCCTAAGAGGGAAAGAGAGAGACTATGTAGCCCCCCCACAATGTGTAATCACCTACAAAAATGGTAAGTTCCTAAAGGAAAAACATAATCCAATGTCAACAAACATCTTGTCTCCCTTTTGGAAGAAACAAAACCAATTACAAATGCAAGAATGCTTCCCACTCCAGAGAAGAATTGAAAGAAAGAAGCATGAAAATGTATGATGATGTCTTTAAAATATTCTCATGTGTTGCCAAAACCTTGGAAGATGATGCCAAAAACCAATCAGGAACATGCCAAATCACAATAGAAGGTGACAAACAAGGTACCATTGGAAACTGATTTTGAACATTCTCTAAAGACAAAGATGGTTTGACAATAGTTGTGCAATAACTATCATCAAAGAGGATAGATAACCCCTCAAATGTGTCCTTCAATTCTGAAATATGAGATTCTATGAACAAGGAACCAATGTTTGACAAATACGAATCCCAATCAGGAAGACAATGAGATACTGGTTGTGATGAATCACTGGACATGCTCAATAAATCACCGACACAAGATAAATGGTCCTGCTGAAAAGGAATGATAGGAGCCTCAATCAATGACTACACAATGAATCACTAAAGGTGAAGGTACATCAACTGTCCCTAATGGAGAATAAGGAGCATTTGAAGAACCCTCATCATCGTCATATGAAGAATCAAAGCATTCCAAGACTTCAAACTCCTACATAGTAGTGTGATCATAGGGTATTATGTCTGAAAAATGAAGAGGCACAAGGAAATTTGAAACAAGATCATCTGGGAATAGCTGAGTATTAGGATCTCCATTTATTTCTAAAATTTTAGTCCAAACAATATGAGGACATTCAAAATGAGCAATATCAAGGCAGGTGCAAAAAGATAGGGGGCCAAATTGTGGCCAAAATTTTAAAAAATAATTGATAGGCCATAACGTGAGCATGTTATAACGTGCTCATGCTATGGCTTAGTGTGACCAAGCCTAAGGCTCAATCACATCAAGCTTTTAATGTTCTCGCGGTATACTATGATTGCGTTACTTGTTATTAAAACAAAAAAAAAAAGCAAATCAAAATCATTTTGTGTGATTGTGTTTTTTGCAAACCATGGTCAAAAACCCTGCATTTGCACACTCGCATTCTAGAAGGAGGATTTTTTGCATTTTTTTCATCAATTTTTTACGAGTTTGTCACCAGGATGCCACCACATCGACAGGAAGTTGAATAAGTAAGGATTGTTTGTTTTTTTTGTGAATTTGTTGTGAATTTGTTAGTTTTAGATTGTGTTTGATATTCATTTGTTTAATTTGTAGGAAATGATAATGATCCTAAAAACCCTCTTCATAACCCTCCTAAAAATCCTCAACAACTAGAGCAACAAGAACATGAAAAAAATCCTCAACCACAACAACAATCTCCTCCACCAATCCCTCAACATCCTCCTAGCACTCAACAAAATTTAATGGGGGTAATTGAAAACAATAAAAAAACAAATTGAGGAGTTAATCACATGGTTGAATGATCCAATAGGTTCAACCATGGAAAGAAGAAAACTTTCAAATTCACTTAAAGAAATGTTAAAACATGTAGATGCAATCAACAAACAATTAAGTGGTTGGCAAGAGAGGAGGCAGATTGCTAGGAATTTTTACCAGAATAAATTATCATATAAATAAGTAAAAGATGAAAATATTACAAAATTACATTTGTGCTCATTATTCACCGACCCACGCACAAATCAAAATCTTGACCTCAATGCGAAGAGGTTTCCTATCCATTAGTTCCACTGCCAAGGGATCAGGAACCATTTTTAGGATAGGTGGTACATGGTTCTTGATTACCTACCATGCAACAATTGTGAATTCCCACAATATTTCCTGATGAAACTATACTGTGAGTTCATCCTGATTTTTTTTTTGAATTATTTTGATATGAGGGACTTCCAGGGGAGAGGTGGGCGGTCAGCTCAAGATAGACCCGATGCATGACAGGATCCCAGACGACAAGCGAGACGAGCTCTCACTAGGCCGAATCATGAGCACATTGTTATCCCTTCCATCACGAAGGAGAGTGCCAAGGTAGAAACTTTGTTGGCTATCACATCTTTGACCTTGAGTGTCATCTAGCATGTCAGTCCTATAGTACAATGCCATCTAGGGAAGTCTTCAAGTGGTAGGCTTCCACCCCATTCATGTTAGGTTTGCGGGGTGACTTGTACATATGACCCCACTGAAAATCAGGAGGCTGTTACATAGGATACGTTTTCAACTACGTAGATGGCAAGGGTAGCTAACATTTTGAATGATGCTTGTGGCATCGATACTCAGGTAAATATTATCATTTTCATTGAATTTAATTTATTAAATTTCATTTTTGAAATGCAAGATTAACTAATTTATTTTTATGATTGTAATAAAATTTCAGGGTCATAGTGTTGATACTGGATACACTGGCCCTACACTTGCTTATTACTCCACTGCATGTACTGTTGAGGTATGTAACTCATAAACAATTATAAATTTATTACATGTTAATAGCATTGTTATATGAATGGTATTTTAATATCTGATTTTGGATGTTGAATAGGCTAATATTGGAGGTTTCGTGGGAACACGTCCTAGTGCCAGTGGAGTTAGACAAACCTTCATGCAGGTAATAGAATAAAGAGTTTAACTAATGAATTGTACTTAATATATTTGTGTAGCTTATATTCATATCATTTATTACATTGCATTGCACATCTTTCAAACTCAAAGCATTACTCCACATTCCATAACTAATAACTAGATGTTGATAGATGAAAAAATTTCAACTACAATATAGTTGTTTAAAAAGTGAACATAAGCAATGATGCAATTACTTCACATAGCATAAGTAATAACTAGGAGTAGTTTCCAATTGCATTTGCTTGTCATGGAATTCCATGAGACCACTTTTTATTGAGGCATCTTTTCAAACAGTTCACTGTCTTGTCTATGCTATGGATGCTTGGAAGAAATATATGAAATAATAATAGTAAGCAATAACATAGACAAGGAAATGAGTTGTTAGAAAAAAATGCCTCAAAGAAATGTGGTCTCATGGTGATGTCCATCACCATGAGACCCAATTTCTTTGAGGAATTTTTTCAAACAGCTCACTACCTTTTCTATGCTACCACATTTTCCATACATGTCTACCAGAGCATTTTATCAAACAGTTCACTTCCCTGCTACTATGGCTAAAAGCCTATAAAAGGGTGCTTTCCAAAAAACTATGGGTTCTTGGAAAAATATCTATCAAAGAATAATAGTAAGTAATAGCATAGACAAGGCAGTGAGTAGTTTGAAAAAATGCCTCAAAGAAATGTGGTTTTCTATGCTACCACATTTTCCATACATGTCTACCAAAGCATTTTATCAAACTACTTTAACTTCCTTGCTGCTATGACTAAATGCTTAAAAAAGGTGTTGTAGTGCCCCTCAATTGTCTTTTATTTTGACAACGACTTGGTTGTACTTGGACACTATGATACTTGATGCTCAATTATGATGATACTTGATGACACTATTATATCAAATGTTTATGCTTATACCATGCTTAGTAGATTAGTTAATTAATTATGTGGGTTATTATTGATATGAGTATTATGTGATTGTTGGATGTATGTTCTTATCATGATTTGGTATCTAATTATTGTGCATTGATGTATTTTGGTGAAGGAGAATAGTGTCACATCTCTTGCTTGCGAGTGCCCTACGACACTGTGATTTTCCCTTCACCGTGTGTTTGACTGCTTGCATATGTACATGTTCAACCGTTTGGTTTGCTGTAGGTTGCAAGTACTAGGCATCAAATCCACCTGAATTTCTAGGTTTGAGCTTTCCTTATACCCAATGGAGATAGTTGATTTGGAGATAGCATCGGGTTCCCCATGTTGAACCATCATCTTCGACGAGGATGTGTATCTGTGTCACCCTGGCAGTGTTGTCGTTTGTGTTTTGTGTCGTGGTCCTATTTTCCATTTTTGTTGTGAGGTCTAGTATTGGTTGACAGTATGTTCATTTGAGTAATGTTCATGATTAGTGCTTTGTTTGATTGTTACATTAAAATAAAGATTATCGAAATAAAAAGGCTTTAGAATAATTAAAATAAAAGCTTTTCTAAAATTGAGATATTAATTATAATATATTTATTCGATTTTAATAAATTAAAATTTATGGTTTAATAAAGAAATATTTAAATAAATATGTTAATTATTTTATTGTGCAAGCGATTTAAAATGAGAGGGATTAAAATTATAAATTAATATTTTAATTGCTTAATTTATTGTGTACAAGCATCAAGGTATAGTTGCATTTTAAAAATTAAAATATGTGGCAGTTGAAGGTGGGATAAAATAAAATAAAATAATTAAATACATGCAATTATGGAGAGTGGAAAATAAATTAGTTAGGGATAACTAAGAGAGGGGATTTTTGGTTATTTCTAGAAAACTAATCTTGGAACTCTGCCGTGAAGGATTTTTCCCGTTTCTTGGTGTTTTCTGATGTTTTTGAAAGTTTGATTCTGGATTTTGGAGGCTTTGGGTTTATTTTGTTTTGGAGGCTTTCTACTAGAGTTGAGGTTCTACAGAAAATTTGAAGCTTTTGGGAGGAAGTTGAAGTTGCATATGGAATTCAATCTTGACAACACTTTCAACTCAGTGATTCAAAGATATTCTAGGTTCCATGATTTCTTCCCAATTCTAATGTTTGCTCAGAAAATAAGTATTGCAAGATCATACTGCCTGAAACCATTAATAATTTGTTAAATCTCAGAGTACTCTATAAATTGGTTGCTCCATATTTTTCTCCCAATATGACTGTAATACTTTTAAGTATCTCACCTACATCAATGATAAATTTTACTCATGCAAATTTTTTCCTCTCTTTTCATTTGCTTTCGAATTTCCCTACTTATTCAGAAGGCAAGTTAGTTTATTGTTTTTACTCTGCCAAGAATCATACTTAGCCTGTAAACCTTTAATTTTGAATCTTTAATCCTCCTTTCTTGTGCGTAATCAAGATTCTTGCTCAATAGTTTTATTAGTCTTCCTAGTGTGAATTTCTTAAGACACCTTCAGTCTTTACCTATCAAAATCCCATTTGAGATTAGTAGTTATACTTTGTTCAATTAAATTCATGTGTGCTCTATCCATAGCGACTTCCATTGTAGGCGTGTGCTCTGTAATTTACATTTAAGCCACCTTGTATGAGTTAGCATGTGGAATTCACTATTTGTAAGTTAAAACCAAGGCTTGTAAGAAGTTTCTTTTGTAATCTTTTTCAAATTTCATTAGCCTTTCTTACCATTCGATAGACTATGATAAAGGTTGATACTCTCTAGTATTATGTTGTGAAAAGAGAATTTATTAAACCACCTACATTTGTTTCTTACCAAAGTCTTCTGGTTAGCATTCAAACTTTGTTCAATAAAATTTTTACACCCTCTGTACATAGTGACCTCTTCTGTCCAACGCATGATTTGAATCTTAGATGTTAACTTTGACTCTGTAATGGCTGAGAGTGGTGTGTAGATTAATTTCTTCCTGCAAGTTTTATACTATGGTTAGTATGTTTTAGTTTAGACTAGAAATCAAATGAGATAGCCCTAAAGATAGCTTACCATGGTGCGCAACATGTGAATGCATCCCTTCTCTTCGTTGCAATGGCAAAAAAAGTATGTAATAGTTTCTTGTATGCTTATGAATTGCTATCCTTCCCAACCGATGCACCTGATAGCATGCAATAAACACAGTGTTCGATAGTTATTGAAATCAACAATTGTAGTAATCTGATTGTGATAAGTTCGATGCTTTTTATATAGTGATTCTTATGAAGTGTGATTCAGTTTCATTCTTTTTGTATATTCATATATATGTTCTTATATATATGTATAATTATATATATATATGTATATATATTTATAGTGTATGTGTAAACTTCTACATAATTCTATGAATTATTGTTACTTACAACTGATTGACATTTTTAATTGCTCTTACTTTTACTATATATATATACACACATATGCATGTATGTGTATATATATATAAGTTATCTGAATGTATATACATTTATTCAAATATTGTATAAAATGGTTATTTCAAATTGGAGATGTAATAAATAAGTAAAAGTTAGTCAAATGGAAAAAGATTGTCTTGGTTATGATGAATATTTAAAAAATTGGAAATGATTGTAATGTAAATTTATTAAGCAATCCATGATTTATATCGTCGATCTGAGTTGTTTGTATGTACCAGTGTGAATGATTATTGAATTAAGGTGTTTATGGGATACTGTTGTAATGTTCAAGTTATTCTGAAAGGTAGATATTGGTAGTCTTCTAGAGGTTTGGGAAACTATGTTATGGGATAAATGTTTGCGTTGACCGATGAATTTTGGTTGATATGACACTTGAAGTGCTTTATTGAGAGGGTTTTAGCCATGCAATGTGCACTTTCTTTATGGTTGATTCTGCATGCAGGATGGTTCTTGCCTCACCTTTGTGTATGTTCATACGGTTATGGTATTTGTGCATGTTGGTTGCCCTGTTGATTCAGTTGGGTTTTCTAGTTGTAGAAGGAGGAGTGGCTCTCAATGGGGGCCAATGCACAAAGGGGAATATAGGACAACCCATGTGGGAGTTTCTTAATTAAGTGATAACATAATTAATATACTAGGGGGTTGGGTAGTAATTCACTGTAATCAAGATAATTGGATGCCTTACCCATGCCTATAGCACTTGTTCAGGCTAAGGATGGGTTGAGAAGGCCTAGTTGGCAAGATCAACCTCCTTGTCTTCACGAAAGGAAGTTGGTTCCACATGTGTCACTCTATGGGGCCGACATCTAATGTGAGATTGTCAGGACCACCCTAGATGGGGGTCAGCTTCTAGTGAGAGACTATTAGGACAACCCATGCTAGGACCATGCGATGACACTCTCCCCTACTACAACCTAGCATTCCCTTGACTTGCATTTCCGTGTTATGTATGCGTGTACCTCTGGAAGCAGTGTCATTGTTGTGTTGAGTTATCTTGGGATCCTTTATGTTAGATGGTTGTCACCTTGTTGTCATTATGATGGTGGGACTCTTTGCTATCCCCTAGCACAGGGGGTGGACCTTAAGGTTCCACATGGTGGGGTGGAATGTGCCTTGTACTCCATTGGGTTCCCTTGCCTTGTTCATGATCACAATGACTTCTCTTGGATTTGAAGATTTCTACACTTGTACCAGTTCTTGTAGATTATTATTCTTGTACTTGTATTGAAACATAAATCTATTGTATCATGTATCATACTTTTGATGTACTCTCCTCACATGTATACGAGGAGACATTAATGTTTAGATGTATCAATGTATTGATGTAAACAAATGTTGAACTTTCTTATGTAATGGACAATGTAAAAGATGTTATTATACATGTTAGTTAAATGGATTGATTCTAAATGATCTCTATTGAATACTTGTGGTTATTTCATATTGATGGTTCAATTAAATGAGATGATTAATTGTAATTTCACATTGTTGATGGAATTGGTTTAATGTAATATTTTTTTGTTTTTATAGTTTAGTTAATGGGAATCGAGTAGCGTAGTCACAGACCTTAGAGGAATTAAGTTAGAATTGAGTTAATGTTTCATCTATAATAGTGTGATTACTGCACTTAAATTTTTTTTGTCTATTTTTAGGTGTTTAGTGTGTTGTCCTCTAGGGTTTCATGGCAACGAATTACAGGTGCTTTCCAACAAACTATGGATGCTTGGAAAAAATATGTCAAAGCATAATAGTAAGTAATAACATAGACAAGGCAATGAGTAGTTTGAAAAAAAATCCTCGAAGAAATGTGGTCTCATAGTGATGGAATGCCATTCCATCACCATGAGACCACATTTCCTTGAGGAATTTTTTGAAACAACTCACCTCCTTTTCTATGCTACCACATTTTCCATACACGTCTACCAAAGAATTTAATCAATCTACTCACTTCCTTGTTGCTATGGCTAAAAGCCTAAATTATGTGCTTTCCAACAAACTACAAATGCTTGGAAAAAATCTATCAAAGCATAATAGTAAGCAATAACATAGAGAAGGTGGTGAGTAGTTTGAAAAAATTCCTCAAAGAAATGTGGTCTCATGGTGATGGAATGCCATTCCATCACCATGAGACCACATTTCTTTGAGGTATTTTTTCAAAAAAATCACGCCTTTTCTATGCTACCACATTTTCCATACATGTATAGCATTTTATCAAACTACTTGAACTTCCTTGATGCTATGGCTAAAATCCTAAAAAAGGTGCTTTCTAGAAAACTATGGATGCTTGGAAAAAATCTATCAAAGCATAATAGTAAGCAATAGCATAGACAAGGCAGTTAGTAGTTTGAAAAAATACCTCAAAGAAATGTGGTCTCATGGTGATGGAATATGTATACAAAATGTGGTAGCATAGAAAAGGCAGTGAGCTATTTGAAAAAATTCCTCAAAGAAATGTGGTCTCATGGTGATGGAATGCCATTCCATCACCATGAGACCACATTTGTTTGAGGAATTTTTCAAATAGCTCACCGCCTTTTCTATGCTACCACATTTTGTATACATGTCTACCAAAGCATTTTATCAAACTACTCACTTCCTTGTTGCTATGGCTAAAATCTTAAAATAGGTGCTTTCCAAAAAACTATGGATGCTTGGAAAAAATCTATCAAAGCATAATAGAAAGCAATATCATAGTCAAGGTAGTGAGTAGTTTGAAAATTTTCCTTGAAGAAATGCGGTCTCATGGTGATGGAATGCCACGACACATTTGTTTGTAATGGAATTCCATCACCATGAGACCCCATTTCTTTAAGGTAATTTTTCAAATAGTTCACTGCCTTCTCTATGCTACCACAGTTATTGTACATGTCTAGGTACCAAAGCATTTCATCAAACGGTTCACTACCTTGCTGCTATGGATAAAAGCCTAAAAACAAGTGCTTTCAAACAAGCTATGGATAGGGAAAATAGTAAACATGATAGTCAGAAATATATAGTTTAATAAGTACTCAAAATTTTGTTCATTATCTCATACATTATAAGCCATGACATGCATCAATATTGTAGTTTTCGTGATTGAATAATTTGTGTTTTATTTTTAGATGTTGGAAGTGGATGCACCTCCAAATTTTCATAGGCAATGGAGCTTGGTGTTTTTTCTGCTATAGACTCCTCAATGCCTCTCACAGAGGTATGATTCAGATTGCTAAATTTCAATTTACATTCGTTATTATAGTTGTTAGTTAATGAAAAATCAAACCATTATTGATTTATAGTTTAGTTTCTCTTTGGATGGTTTCTACAGGGATTCAACATGCCTTAGCATGGGCATGCAAACCTTTCCCTCAAGGAGAGTGATCGTTTAGTGGCGATAAGTGATTATTTTGTTAAATATATCATTAAATTTATAATGTAATTTCTATATATTAATGTCTTCACTTGTTATTGTAACAGATAAGGATTGACCAAGAACTAAACCCTAGGAGGAGCACCAAGAGCACTCCTTGACCTCAGAATAAACGAGTGATAGACATATCACCATCCAATCAACAAGCAAAGGGAAAGAGTTTATTTTGAGATCATGGAGAGCAATGACTTTTGATTCCAGAGCCCTTTGTTGTATGCCTATATGACATTTTTGTACATATTTTGTATTGCATATATTTGAAATTGTATGCCTATATGGCATTCTTGTAAGCCTATATGGCTATTTTGTATATATTTTATACTTATATCGACATATATTGATGTATTCCTACATGGCTATTTGGTTAATACAATTTTTTTTTATCGATGGTGTCCATATTTATATTATAAATCCAAGGTTCACTAGATATGAGTAACGTGTATTCAAGTGTATACTTTACAAATTACATGTATACTTTGTGAATTACATGTATTCCAATGTATATTTTGCGACTTATGTGTTTTCATGCATATACCTTGTATTCATGCATATACTTTGTATTAATTTGCATATATTATGTATTTGTGTGTATACTTCAAGGCTTACATGTATTTGAGTACTTGTACTTCCCTTATTCACATGTATGCTTCACTTATTCACGTGTATACTTATTAATTGGTTAGCCCTAGCATTGATCATTACTGTCCTTCATGGTTTGTCTTGAATATTTATTGATTGATGCTAAACAACTTTATTAGTTGATGCTAAAAAACTTCAATATTTCTAGGAATACTAGTAGAGTTACAAATTACAAAATTGCACAAATTGAAAATAAAAGATTAACTGTAAATAAATGCACTGATTATTAACTTGGTAATTGATTAAGAATTAATAATATATATATATATAGATCAAGAGATGAGCCTTCTAGAATGGAAATTGCCAACTAGAAAATAGGCAAAGCATTCCCAATACTTTGAAAGCAATAATCCACCCAAAATTGCAATGAGAGATAAGGAAAATGAACCCACATAGGCATATCTAAATAACGAAAAGTTCACCCTTCACAACTTGGTGAAAAAATTTCCAAACTTAGAAGATCTTAAAGATAAAGAAGAATTATGATCTATATAATATAGAATTAGTACCCACTTTGATGACTACAAAATTTTCAGCCATGGGCTTATCATGCTTTTTCAAATTTGGTAAGAAGGTTTATTTAAGATCCTTGAACAATTTATTTCCTAATTCTCCCTTGTTCTTACATATCTCAATTCAATTTAATTCAAAGTCAATTTAATTCAAAGAGTTTCATCAAATGCTTTATCTAATAGAAAAAAACACATTTTCAATTGGTATTCCATGAGATGTTTCATAAGAAGATTTTAGTATATTTAATATTTTGATTAGAACAACTCAATTAAGCAAAGGATACATAATATTCACAACACTTGCAAAACATAATATTAATAGTAGATGATGAGCAATTAACTTCTTGACACAATATCATAAACACATTTATCTTGAATAGTCTTTAAACATTTTCATAGCATAATCCTCATAGTACAAAATGAATTATTATGTTCTTGATCCATCACCATATAAACATGTCAAAAGATGTATATGTCAACTTTTTGCAATATTTTTTCTTGTATAGGAAATGGACTTGGGAGAAAGCTTTATAATTTATAATACAAATAAGAAATGGACTTGGGTGAAAAATTTATTTATCACACCAAATAGTAAGTGTACATGAGAGCATTAATTGTTTCTCTTAGACTCCAATTTTCAAGCATAACAAATCATTTCAAATGAAAATGACAAAATGCTTCACAACCTAAGTTGTTAATTGAGGAAAAATAAAATGTTTCCAAGTTCCACCATTGTACACATTTACAATTGGTTGTATATTGTTGTAAGGGAAAGGAGGATAATTAAAAAATGTCTTGCACTTGCTAGAATTGAGGATGATCATATTCTTTTGGTGTGGAAAAATCAAACTTCTCAATTGTCACGTGAATGTTTCTCTTTTTGATTGCTTTGCATGCCATCATAAGGGATCAAGTCATTTGAACATAGCTTAGAGTGATTCGACATGTTTGGGTGCGAAAGAGGACCTTGCCTAGCGTAAATGTACCTATCAAGACATGTTGGAATAGTTCACTTGGTCACACAAGTTGCAAAATGAAAGTTGCACCACTTTGCAACTTTACACTGCTTGCATTTGACACTTTTTCCATCAGTGAAAACTGGACACCATGGGAAAATGACTCTGAGATAACAAAAAATGAGAGAGGTTATTGTAGAGGAGCTCAATGCAATCCCGTAGGCTCAAAAAAAGAGTTCATAAGCACACGGTTTATGAGTAATAGCCCATCAAAGATTGCAACCATTTTGCACTTTATACCCTTAAGGGATCAAGCCAGTTGAATGTAGTTCAGAGTGATTCAACGTATTTGGGTGTGAAATAGGACCATGCCTAGCATAAACATACCCATCCAAACATGTTGGAACAGTTCGTTTGGTCACATGAGTTCCAGAACGAAAGTTACACTGCTTGCATTTGACACTTTTTTCATCAAGTGAAAACTAGACACCACAGGAAAATGACTCTGAGATAACAAAAATTGAGAGAGTTTATTGTAGAGGGGCCCAACACAATCTCATAGGCTCATACAAAGAGTTCATAAGCATCACAGTTTCTAAGTAATAACCCATCAAAGATTGTAGCCATTTTGCACTTTGGACCCTTAAGGGATCGAGCCGGTTGAATGTAGCTTGGAGTGATTTGGTGTGTTTGGGTGAAAAATAGGACCATTCCTAGTGTAAATGTACCCATATGGACACGTTGGAACAGTTCATTTTGTCACACAAGTTGTAGAACGAAAGTCACACCACTTTGCAACTTTACATTGCTTGCATTTGATAATTTTTCCATCAAGTGAAAACTGGACACCACGGAAAAATGACTTCGAGATAACAAGAACTGAGAGAGGTTATTGTGGAGGGGCCCAACATGATCCTGTAAGCTTAGATGGAGAGTCCGTAAGCATCATGGTTTCTGAGTAGTATCCCGTCAAAGATTGTTGCCCTTTTGCACATTGGACCCTTAAGGGATCGAGCCAGTTGAACGTAGCTAAGAGTGATTCAGCGTGTTTGAGTGTAAACGAGTACCATGCCTAGTATAAATGTACCCATCTAGATAAGTTGGAATAGTTCATTTGGTCACACGAGTTGCATAATGAAATTTGCACTGGACTTTTCAACTTTACATTGCTTGCATTTGACGCTTTTTCCATCAAGTGAAAACTAGACACCATGGGAAAATGACTCTGAGATAACAAAAATTGAGAGAGTTTATTGTAGAGGGGCCCAACATGATCCCATAGGCTCAGACATAGAGTTCATAAGCATCATGGTTTTCGATTAGTAGCCCGTCAAAGATTGCTTCCCTTTTGCATTTTGGACCCCTAAGGGATTAAGCCAGTTGAATGTAGCTCAGAGTGATTCAATGTGTTTGGGTGTGAAAGAGGACCATGCCTAGCGTAAACGTACCCATCTGGATGTGTTGGAATAGTTTGTTTGGTCACACAAGTTGTAGAATAAAAGTTGTACCACTTTGCAACTTTACACTACTTGCATTTGACACTTTTTCCATCAAGTGCAAACTGGAAAGCATGGGAAAATGACTTTGAGATAACAAAAACTGAGAGAGGTTATTGTAGAGGGGACCAACATTATCCCATAGACTCAGAAGAAGAGTTTGTAAGCGTCACGATTTCTGAGTAGTATCTCGTCAAAGATTGCCGCCCTTTTGCACTTTGGACCCTTAAGGGATCAAGCTGGTTGAACGTAGCTCAGAGTGATTCAACATGTTTGGGTGTAAAAGAGGACCATGCCTAATGTAAATGTAACCATCCAAATGTGTTATAATAGTCTTTTTGGTCACATGTGTTGCAAAATGAAAGTTGCACCACTTTGCAACTTTACACTGCTTGCATTTGATACTTTTTCCATTAGTTGAAAATTGGACACCATAGGAAAATGACTCCGAGATAAAAAAAAAATTGAGAGATGTTATTGTAGAGGGGCCCAATGTGATCCTGTAGGCTTAGACAAAGAGTTCTTAAGCATCACCGTTTTTGAGTAATAGCTCGTCAAAGATTACAACCATTTTGCACTTTGGACCCATAAGAGATCAAGCCGATTGAACATAGCTTGGAGTGATTTAGTGTATTTTGGTGTGAAAGATGACCATTCCTAGCGTAAACGTACCCATCCAAACACATTAGAATAGTTCATTTGGTCACACGAGTTGCAAAATGAAAGTTGCACCACTTTGCAACTTTACACTACTTGCAATTGACACTTTTTCCATCAATTCAAAATTGGACACCACAGAAAAACAACTCTGAGATAATAAAAACTGAGAGATTCCATTGTAGAGGTGCCCTACGTGATCCTGATGCCTCAGAAATAATCCCCATAACTGACATGGTATCCAAGTAATAGGCCGTCAAAGATTGCTTCCCTTTTGCAATTTGGATTGTTAAGGGATTGCATTGCGTGAATTACAAATGTTTGAGGGCAGCAATAAATTTCAAAATTTGAGTAAATATCATTACAAATGTTTATGTGAATAGATGGTATGCTATATTGATATTGATATATAATCATTAGGTTGATTTGTTTTAATAAATGAAGTTTTTATAATAAGTTAGTCAATTGGTGCTAGTTATAATAGGGAGAGAATAAATGAAGAAAAATAATTATTAGTAACCATCAATGGTTATTACACTCACTATATTAATAATATGATGTTTACAATAAAATAAGATTTATTTGGCAGTCCTAATTCTTGTGTTTGTGCTACATTGTCTAATATGCTTCATACACCATTCTGAAACCCAAGTGCTTGTACTTGTAGGCACAATGCTTTCTCAAAACTATCAAGTGGTAATACAAAATCATGAGAAAAAAATTAAACTATATGAATTACAACACCACTTAAATGAAATATTTTATCAATGTGCCCCATTTTCATGCACACAAACTTAGCTTATAAGATTCTCTCATAATAACCAAAAATACAATTCAAGGATGTCTTAGGTACTCCATTCTCACAAATATTTTACAATATCACTAATAGATTCAAGATTCTCTTATAATGTCTACATCATAGGTGCTTATGATGAGGTTAAATTCAAATGAGTAACTTGAAATTCCCTCGCTAAGCTTCACACGCTCTTTTATAATGGCTTAAAATCAGAATTGAGATTTGTCAAGATCATCAAAATAAGGATGTTGCATTTCTTTTTTGGGTTAGATTCTCTTGGATGGCTCATAAATCAACATTTTCTGCAAGGAGACACCAATCAAATTTTAGTAGTTTACTTACAAATAGGAAAAGTAAAAGAAGAAAAAGAAAGATCATCCAAAATAGAAATGCAATGAAAATAGATGGAAGGCACTTACAAACAACAAATCCACACCATTTGGTTCCAAGTCGGGAACAACAAGGCTTAAATATTGATGCTTCCATTGAGGATAGGCATGCCAGTCTCTCAACTTAGTCACTCCTAGCCATACATCTTCATTGGGAGTTCAAAGATACCTATTGCACACAACAACCTCACATAAATAGAATAACTTGAAATTTGAGATGCTCTTATAATGTCTACATCATAGGTGCTCATGATGAGGTTAAATTCAAATGAGTAACTTGAAATTCCCTCGCTAAGCTTCACACACTCTTTTATAATGGCTTAAAATCAAAATTGAGATTTGTCAAGATCATCAAAATAAGGATGTTGCATTTCTTTTTTGGGTTAGATTCTCTTGGATGGCTCATAAATCAACATTTTCTGCAAGGAGACACCAATCAAATTTTAGTAGTTTACTTACAAATAGGAAAAGTAAAAGAAGAAAAAGAAAGATCATCCAAAATAGAAATGCAATGAAAATAGATGGAAGGCACTTACAAACAACAAATCCACACCATTTGGTTCCAAGTCGGGAACAACAAGGCTTAAATATTGATGCTTCCATTGAGGATAGGCATGCCAGTCTCTCAACTTAGTCACTCCTAGCCATACATCTTCATTGGGAGTTCAAAGATACCTATTGCACACAACAACCTCACATAAATAGAATAACTTGAAATTTGAGATGCTCTTATAATGTCTACATCATAGGTGCTCATGATGAGGTTAACTTCAAATGAATAACTTAAAATTCCCTCGCTAAGCTTCACACACACTTTTATAATGGCTTAAAATCATAATTAAGATTTGTCAAGATAATCAAAATAAGGATGTTGCATTGCTTTTGTGGTTGAGATTCTCTTGGATGGCTCATAAATCAACATTGTCTGCAAGGGGACACTAATCAATTTTTAGTAGGTTACTTACAAATAGGAAAAGTAAAAGAAGAAAAAGAAAGAGCATCCAAAATGGAAATGAAATGAAAATAGATGGAAGGCACTTATAGACAAAAAATCCACACCATTTGGTTCCAACTCGGGAACATCAAGGCTTAAATCTTGATGCTTCCATTTAGGATAGGCATGCCAGTCTCTCAACTTAGTCACTCTTGGCCATACATCTTCATAGGGAGTTCTAAGATACCTATTGCACACAACCTCTTCTTAATAGAACATGAATAGAATGTAACCTTGAACTATTACTTTCCAACCTTTTGGAAACTTGTAACCTATTATAAAAACAAGACAATTTAACCTTCCACTTAGTTTACTAATCTATAGAGAATATCCTACGTCATTTTTTTTGCATATTTTTTAGAAAAAATAAAATACCATTGAACTCTGTATTCTTTGCCACAATTCTAAACATAAAGTGTGCTATATTTGCAAGTCTGATAACTTCATCAATCACCTACATACATGATATAAAAATTAGATGATAACATTGGCATCATACAAATTAATGTGCATACAAATATAAATTAATAAGAACCAATGTGCATACTTACAAATTACTCCAACGAACCATCTGGGTCTACTCTACTCTTTATTGTATTAAGTATTGCCTCATGGTCAGACTCACACACCTTCCACAAGGTCTTGTTCAAAGGTCTACCCCCATATTTGGTCAAATGAACATTGGATTCCACGACAAGGTTTGAGTAATGAAGAATCTTCTGATGCATGTCAAATTCCTAAATCAACCAATATTTAACACTCTTATGTGGGTATCTTCTAAGCCACGTTCCAGTAACAATAATTGAGCTTGTAGGGTATTCGATGTTTTCTCCATTATAACTAGGGCCTCAAATTTATTTTTGGCCTCAACACAACAATGCAAGTAATAGTTCATTCCCTCTTTGTTGTCTTCATCTGCAATAACAACATAAACATGCCTTACATTGATATATGTAGCAAATTAGATGAAATTAGCCAACATTACAAATACACTACAAAGTAAGAAACAATAGGAATTTCAAAAAATATGCAAGTAGATATATTACCTAGTTGAACTACATCTGATATGTGGTCAAAGTCAACCAATGAATCCATCCATGTTAGTTCCAATGTCATGGGAGGGAAATACGTGTGAAGTGGGCTAATATAACCTAATGACCATTTCTCAAACAAATCCTTTGACTCACAATCATCCCAGGCTTGCATTGTACATGAAGAACAAAAGCATGCCATCTTCCATGTATTGATACTCCATGAACCTGCATTTGAGCTAAGGAAAGAGTGTATCTCACTCGATCCTATCAATGTACAACAATTATCATATGGTGCAATGTTAGTATCATCGATCAACCAAAAAAATCTATGAAATGAAGATGTACCTTCATTACCTAGACCCATCAAAGCATTACACCACTCAATGATTGATTTTGCATTTGTCAACTTTGCATTGTCTTTATACTTTAATTCTTCTCATGCTAATTCTCTTTTCACACATGCTCCTACACCATCATGCTCCCCCTTTCTATGGTCGACCTCACAAAAGTTCCACATATGTTGAACACCTGTAATGACATGCATCTTGCTCAACTAGTAAAAAATTCACAAATTCTTGAACTATGTTGCACAGTTATCTGACCATATTATATGTCGACCGTATGCTATGCCCCTTTGAGCCAAATCACTGCAGAACAACTAGAAGCAACCTTGCACAAACTCTGGAGAATGTGTGCGATCATCACTAATATAAAAGTGATACTCCCTCAATACCTTCCTTTGGTCATCTGTACTATGAGTTGCATGAATGAATGCTATGTGCACAAATATTGAAACCTATGTGGAGTTGTAATATTGTGACTGCACCTCATGATGTGGTTGTAGAGTGTAGTTCTCTGCAAAGTCGACCACTAAAACTTTGTTTCCAATTGGAAAGGTGTCCTTGCATAACTTGAATTGGGTGTCCAACTATCGAGCTCTATGCGTATTCCTTACATACTCACACACTATTTTCATGAAACATAGACATAAACTGATACACTGGAATCTTCTGAATAACCAAATCACATATGTTTGCTTGATTACCATCTTTTGTAATGTATGCCACTATTTTATACTTCCCGAACTCTACTAGTTTCTTTCCCACCTCATGTGTTCTTTCCATATGTTGACATACTGGCATACATTGCAAGCCACTGCAACGCTGACATGAACCATCCAAGCATAGTTTCTTGTAGAATATTTGGCCATCCTCTATTTGACATAAATTTTTTGATAAGAACTCTCTTGAAGATGTTGGTGGGGCTTCTATGCCACAATCTTGCAAAACATCATTAGTATGCAAATATAAACATATAGAACGATAAACATCATAATGGTTAGAGAATTCAATATGTAGTCTGCAACAACAAGTAGTGCATGTGTGATTTATCTTGACATAAAAAGGCTTATGCATTTCAAAATATATTTGAGAAATTTGAATTTTAGGATAATATTGTTGAAATTTACTGAAAAATTGGGTTTGAGTCGTATCTAAAATATGCTTTGGAAGTGGGTCACGATTCTGACTACCGATTCTCCTTCTTACCACATCCCTTTGATTCAAAGATGGCCTTTTTTTATTCTTCCAATAGTATTCAATTAGTGTTCTCAATGCTTCAACAATTGGTTTATCATTTTATGGGAGTCTCCTCGAGAATTCCCATAATTCATTTAAATCGGTGCCCTCAATTCTTTGTCACCTTTGAATGGCTCTTGATAAAGTTTTTCTATTAATTCTCGATTTTTCACTCATCTTTCTAATGAGACAAGATCTCCTTGTTTGACTACTTACCAAAGTCATTGTAATGACACATTGGGTGACATTACTATCCTTTGAGCATGAGGTATTACTCCCACTCTCGTAAGCATCCATTAGATTCTTCACAATAGTGTTTTCACTTGAAGCATTCAATGTTCTCAACCTAAGAATCTTCATGATATTTCTATACTTTATACCCTGCATCATTTCAACAAATAGTTGACATCTTGCAGTCTCATTTAGCCTTTCAAAGAAAAATTTCCAAATCTTATCAGCATATCTTCTACAAGTGCATGTTGGAATATTACCTTCCATGTGCTACAAAATATCCTCATCAATATTAATCAAATACTTTGGCTTTCTATGCAAAATTCTAGGTGGTGTTCTCCTAGGTACATAAATCTCAACATTAGAAATTTCATCAATATTTAAGTGAGTTGGGCTAGATCGTGTAACTTCGATCAATGGTGGAATAGATGACATACCTTGAGGTTGACATGGGGATGATGGCATACCTTCTCTGTCAAATTCGAGTGATGATGTACTCTCAACTTGATATGTGGTGGATGGTGTCCCTTCATATTCACTTGCGGTAGATGGTGTCCTTCCATATTCACTTGCGGTAGATGTTGTCCCTCCATATTCACTTGTGCTTAATGGTGTCCCTTTGTATTCACTTGCGGTAGAGGGTGTGTCTCCAACCATGGTATTCGAATATGTCTTAGCACGATGCTTTCACATTCGTTCCTTTTGTGCCACCAATGCCTTTTCTCTTTTTGATGGTTGAGATTCCTCTTCAATTGGCTTATTTTCATCAATCGTATCCAATTTCTTCTTCTCACGATATTCCCTCATCCATTCTCTATTTTTTTCTTTATTAGTTTTATACTCTTCGCCTATTTTTTTATTCCTTCTTCATTTCCTCAGCATGGCAGATAATTTTACCTATAACATGGTAATGAGACAAATATTAGTCCCTAAAAAATTAATCCATACAAATAAATGAAATATATGTCATTCAAGGCTTCATACAAAATACTTACAATCATCCTATAGAAATGTGGTCATGTGGCATGCCATGATTGTAAGATAGGCTCAAAATGGAAGCATGGACAAGGGGATAGAGCTCCCAAATTTCTTGCAAAATTTTGAGAAAATCATGACTTGGATCATGATTATTAGGCTCCGTGTCCAAGGATGGGCTAAAGGTTTTGTTTAGTGAACCCTTACCTAATAAATGTTCTATCCTAAAACCCTTCAGTGTTATAATTTTTCATTGACCTACTCCTGTTGGTTATCAGTCAAGTTAGTCATCACTTAAGCCTTTAACTGCATCCGTTTACCAACCCCTTTAGTTTAGGAGAGACAGTCACCCTGTGCATGGTCCTGCACCAAAGTTTTGTAAATTTGGGTGAAATATTTCATTTTTAAAAAGGGGACTTAAGTCATTGTCCTTAAGGGTTTGATTGTCGTTGGCCTAGTCATGGCCCTGTCTTAAAACTAACATTTGGCATGTGCAAGAATATGGCCCATTGGATTTAAATATTTAATCCCTGCCACCCATCGCACACCACGTGGGCATTAATGGATAGCCATCATAAGACATGCGGGGTCTGTGACATTATGACACATGTCCTTTCTATGTGGGGCCCGACCCTTGTACAAGTGCTAGTAACTGATGGTGGGGAGATTGACGGCTATTGTGCAACATCAGAATTAATCTAAGCCATTCATCGTACACCTCATGACATTTAATTAATGCCTACTCGAAGCTTGCGAGGTATGTGAAAGGATGACGTGTGGACTTTCTCAACCACCATGCAAAGTGTGGTGGAGCCAGTGGAATGAATAATGTGGCTCCCAATCAACAGATTCTTATTGGCTAGAGGATGACAAGCTACGGTCTTGGGATTTCAAACCCGATTTGACCTCATCTAAGCCACTTGATCTTCCATCTCATTCCGATATCGACGACCAAAATTCAAAAATCAAAATTACGCATGTGTTAGCCATTTTTCTCTGCAACCAGTGAGCATTAATGGTGTGTTCTCTTCAAGAACGATCAATTGGGTCCTAGTGTGTGCGAGAAATTAATTCCCAGCTATTATGAGGAATGATATGCAAATCTCCAAGTACCTGGGTGATTAATGGTGATAAATATGGATGGAGTGATTGTCATTTTCACCATTGCTATTAGCAGTTAGCATCTTCTAAATTTTTGTGAAGAGTGAAAAGTGCTCCATTGTGAGTCTGAGAAGTTGCTAAGTAAAGAAGATGAGCACACTAGTCACTTCTGCTTTACCAGTAAGGAGGTCTCCAAGACTCAACGTGTAGAAGCCTCATGGTGATGTGTCTGAACGAAAGCACAATGCACCTGAACAGATTCTAATCTTGGAGGAAAAATCCCCTGGTGAGAATTCTTCATGTGTTCCTACTAGATGCAAAAGTAGGTTAAGACACCAAGGTGTTGTTACAAAGAAGGCAGAGAAGAGAGGCAAAGAGTCTGCACCATTTGTACCTGGAGTGCAAAGAAAGATAAGGTATGGCTGAGGCTCCTATGGAAGGAATAACTCCCCAATTTCCATCATGGATAGCCCTTCAAACAGTGCAACAGAGACAGATTCAGGCTATCAGTAGTATCTTATGATTTTGAATCAATTGGTAGCCCTAGGAAAGGAAGTATTGTTAGTTTCGTCGATATCTGTGAAAACTATGAGCAGGCATGATGGTTCTATGCCTGGTAAAGATAAAGAGGAGGAGGGAGTGGAAGTTTCTTCCCCGCCTCCTACAAGGATGCGAAGTGGGCATGTGTACCATGGGTTGGGTTCTAGTGTTGGTCCTTCTTCTGGTTAAGAGAATTGGTGCTTGGGTTTTCAAATTTTGTATTGATTGATAAAGTTGCCATGGTGTTTTCTTACATTCCATGCATATGTTGTTAGTTTATTGGTTTTCATGATGACTATGGACACTTGAGGCAATGTGGACATGGAAATTGAGGCCTAGCTAGCAGTTAAAGGAAAATTTTGGCAGCATTTTAATTTTCCTTTTGATGGTGGCTATCAATTTTGTCTCACCGTATTCAACAAATGATTGCAGGTCACCATGTGGGGAATTTTGAAATGAAATTCAAATTGGTGTTGAAATGAAACATTCTAGATATGTAATTACATTTGAGCCGGATTCTTGTTGCTCCCTTGTACTATAAAAGGGATTTCATGGCTCATTGCAAAGGGTTCTAAATTTTTTGAGTCCAGTATATGGTTCGGGTAGAAGTTATTCCAATGAATAGAACAGTTGAATCGTCTTGGTTTTGAATCTTATATGTAATGATCTTAAAGTAGTTTTACAAAAAATATTGATATAGAAACAAATCTTATATCCAAAACATTTACTCTCCTGTTGTAAATTTTTGTAAATTATGAATGAAATATCAACGGTATTTTTGTTTATCATCAAATGCTCGTTTGAATGTGTGTCCTTGTTTCTGCTTTGACTCAAAGAGTTAATCAAATGCTTGAATAGGGTCACAAATTTGTGAGAATTTTGCAAAGGATTTGGTAACAAGTCATGTTTTAGGAATTGTGAGTTTTCATGATGTAATGCATTGTGAAAATAGTCCATTATTATCAGAGTTAAATAATTTGTATATTACTGGTTATTACATGTTTGAATCCATTGTCCAATTGATGAAACATTGGTCCATTTGCTAAAGATATTTACAATTGAAATATGTTGATGGTTTACCCGATCATGGACTTAGAATCATAACATAATTCATCTAAATTTTTTTAACCACGAGGCATGTACTTAAACTAATTTCTTGTTCCTAGTGAATAAATGATTATTTGCTCAAAGATCAACCAATCTTTTAGTGGATTATGTTTATTTACCCTTCATAGGAACCAATTTGTGCTTCAATGTGTTCTTTACCAAATAGATCAAAATGAACACAATTAGGAACACCCTCCTAGGTCCCACAAAGCTTGAAGTGAAGGAGTAAAGTCCTTAAGGCCCTTTACTCATTAAGTTGGCCATTCATCTTAGGGATTCTTGATTATAGGATTTGGCTACTCTTTAGAGATTTCTAAGGGTGTACTAGAAAAAACACCAACACAAGGCATTTGAATTTTTTGACAATAATTTTTTCGTAGAAATGTATGCAAAATGTGGTAGCATTAACCAGCTAGTGAGCTCACTAGTTGGTCAATGCTACCACATTTTGCATACATTTCTATGAAAAAATTATTGTCAAAAAATTAAAATGCCTTGTCCATACTTCCATTTTGAGCCTATCTTGCAATCATGGAATGCCCCATTACCACATTTATTTAAGGCATTGCATCCAAAAAATCATGTGGCATTGGCAAGCTAGTGAGGTCACTAGCTTGCCAATGCAGTAGGGTTGACAAGATAGGGGCAGCATGAAAAAATGCCTCATAGAAATGGGGTCTCATGGTGATGTACATCACCATGAGCTCACTAGCTTGCCAATTCAGTAGGGTTGACAAGGTAGGGGCAACATGAAAAAATGCCTCATAGAAATGGTGTCTCATGGTGATGTACATTGCCATGAGACCCCAAAGATACCTCATAGAAATGGGGTCTCACGGTGATGTACATCACCGTGAGACCCCACTTCTATGAGGCATATGCTGCCCCTACCTTGTCAACCCTACCACATTGGAAAGCTAGTGAGCTCACTAGCTTGTCAATGCTACCACATTTTGCATACATTTCTATGAAAACATTATTGTCAAACAATTCACATGCCTTGTCCCTGCTTCCATTTTGAGCCTATCTTGAAATCATGGCATGCCCCATTACCACATTTCTTTAAGGTATTCCATCCAAAAAATAATGTGACCATTGGTAAGCTAGTGAGAAACATTAGCTTGTTAATTGTTGTGGTGGTGTCGTTCGAGAAAGGGTCTCACATGGTGTACGGAGACCCCTTCTATATGAGGCATTTTCAACACTACCCCTTACCTTGTCAACCCTAAGCATCGCGATTGGCAAGCCAATGAGCCCATCAATCGGAGACCCCATTTCTATGAGGAATTTTTTCATGCTGCCCCTACCTTGTCAATCCTACTACATTGGCAAGCTAGTGAGCTCACTAGCTTGTCAATGCTACCACATTTTGCATACATTTCTATGAAAAAATTATTTTCAAACAATTCACATGCCTTATCCATGCTTCCATTTTGAGCCTATCTTGCAATCATGGCATGCCAAATTACCACATTTCTTTAAGGTATTCCATCAAAAAAATCATGTGAGAATTGGCTAGCTAGTGAGCTCACTAGCTTGCCAATGCAGTAGGGTTGACAAGGTAGTGGCAACATATGCCTCATAGAAATGGGGTCTCATGGTGATGTACGCTACCCCTACCTTGTCAAACCTACCGCATTGGAAAGATAGTGAGCTCACTAGCTTGCCAATGCTACCACATTTTGCATACATTTCTATGAAAACATTATTGTCAAACAATTCAAATGCCTCTTCCATGCTTCCATTTTGAGCCTATCTTGCAATCATGGCATGCCACATTACCACATTTCTTTAAGTCATTCCATCCAAAAAATCATGTGAGAATTGGCAAGATAGTGAGCTCACTAGCTTGCCAATTCGGTAGGGTTGACAAGGTAGGGGCAATGCAAACAAATGCCTTAGTACATCATCGTGAGACCCCTTTTCTATGAGGCATTTGTTCACGCCGCCCCTACCTTGTCAACCCTACAGAATTGGCAAGCTAGTGAGCTCACTAGCTTGCCAATTCTCACATGATTTTTTGGATGGAATTCCTTAAAGAAATGTGGTCATGTGGCATGCCTTGATTGTAAGATAAGCTCAAAATGGAAGCATGGAGAAGGCATGTGAAATTTTTGACAATAATTTTTTCGTAGACATGTATGCAAAATGTGGTAGCATTGGCAAGCTAGTGAGCTCACTAGCTTTCCAATTCAGTAGGGTTGACAAGGTAGGGGTAGCATGAGAAAATGCCTCATAGAAATGGGGTCTCATGGTGATGTACGGGTTGAAAAGGTAGGGGCATTATGAGAAAATGCCTCATAGAAATGGGGTCTCATGGTGATGTACATCACCATGAGACCCCATTTCTATAAGGCATTTTCTCACGCCACCCCTACCTTGTCAACCCTACCACATTAACAAGCTAGTGTTTTGTCAATAGATATGAAAACCAAAATAGTTTCAAATATCTATCAATGTGGGAGGAGTATATTCCAATTTTGTGGAGACATGTATGGAAAATTTGGTAGCATAGACAATGCAATTAGTTTTTTGATAAAATTCATATCACCATGAGACCCCATTTCTTTGAGGCATTTCTTCAAACAACTAATTGCCGTGTCTATGCTATTTAATAAAATGCTTTGGTAGACATGTATGGAAAATTTGGTAGCATAGACAAGGAAATTAGCTACTTGGTATATCTGTTTGACAAAATACCTCAATAAGATATATCCTCGTGGACTAGAATGATTGCAGGATATGCATAAAATAGATTTTCAAGCATATGCAATTTGTAGGTGTAAAACCAAATTCAACTACATTTTCCAACATCCCCCATGCCTATACCAAAATGAAAGCTTTGGAGAGTGGTATGCACATCCACAATAGAGATTTGAGAAATGATGTATTATTTTACTTATAACTTTTGTCATATATATGTGTAAACAAAATGTGGAAGCATACACAAGGTAAGTCAATTGTTTAAAAAAATGCCTCAAAGAGATGTGGTTTAAAAATGTAATTGGAAAGTGTAAAGAATTGTGTAATTTAAAATGTGCATTGACAAGCTAAGGTTATAATGACAAACAAACAATGATCAACATGGAATATGCAAAATAACGAAATCAAAGCAAGCCAAAATAGAATGAAAGAAAATGTGTAAAGATTTCACATACCTAAAAAATTAGAGTTTCAAATGAAGGAGTTCTACCCAATTATGTAGCCTTTGCTTCTTCTTTCCTCAAAATCCTCAGCAATTTGACTTTTTCAAAAGATTGTTCCCCTCCAAACTTCAATTGTTTATCACTATTCAATAGAATTCAGACTTGAATTGGTAATATATGCCTTTCAATGTGAAAACTTTTCTATTTCATGCAAAAGTGGTGGAAAGATCATGGAAAAGGTGGTGGAGTGTGAAAAACTTGCATG
>VDFB02123317.1:0-15468 GCA_007258455.2 Sequoia sempervirens | reverse complement strand
CTTTTTCCTGGCTTAGATCCTCTTCTTTCTATACCATTGATAGTATTCTGAGGGAGAACCATCACATAGATACAATGGAAAGTGTTTCCTCTCTTGTACATCCTCACTATAGTGTAGATGAGTACTACTTTATGGTCAAAATTCTTAGCTCTCCTATTACCTCAGACAAATATGAATTCAATAGTCTTATGTCTACAAATATATACTCAAGGGAATGGTATTCTCTTATCTATAACTACCCAAAAATTGGGAAATTTCTTGATGATGTGAGTAAGAATAATATTGTGTAGATATGAAAGATTTTAGATCACTATATCATCCTATCTAATGTTATTTATTATAGATCTTATAATGGTCTCCTTCTTAGATGTCTCGCTAAGGCCAAGATACTTCTTTCCCTTCAAGAATCCCATTTTGGCTCCAGCGCTGGAATTTTTGGTGGTAAATATATAGTGCACAATTGATAGCATGAGATATTATTGGAAAATGATGGAGCAAGACTCCTTTTCCTTTGTCAAGAAGTGTCCTCAATGTCAACAACACAAAAATCTTATTTGATCTCTTATGCAAGAGCTTGATACTAAATATTCTCCTTAGCCCTTTAAAATGTGGGGTTTAGATAATATTGGAATGATATCTCCCCTTCTTCTATGGGACACACCTTTATCATGAAGAATATAAATTATTTCATGAAACGTGTTGAGGCTACTTTTCTCTTGTCCACTAATGATGAAACAGTTTGCAATTTTCTTTTGAATAACATAGTTTCTCATTTTAGATTACCTTCTACATTTTTTTTCAATAATGAAAATCCATTTAACAAAAAATACAAAAAAAATTCTCAGAGAAATTTTATATTCACCATTGATTTGAATAAAATTATTAAACAAAATTTATGTAAGATAGTAAAAAAAACATGATAAAGATTGGCATGCTCAAATAAGTTATGGATCATGGGCCTAATACATGAGTGTTTGTATGACTACTAGTACTAATCCATAGAACCTTTTGTATGGTACCAATTCTATTATGCCTCTAGAGTTATAATTTTTTTCTTTATAAATTTCCCTTTAAGTGTTAATTGATGACGATATTGTGTTACGCATCTAAATCAACTTTATTTTCTTGATGAGTGTCGATTACATGCCCTTGAGTACCTTCAATCCTATTAAAAATCATTATCAAGACATTGGAAAATTTTCATTCTCATACTTTACATATTGGTGATCTTATTCCTTATGAGAATTAGAGAAGCATGAATGTGTCACCTGACCAAAAGGGAAAATTTAGTCCTAGTTGGTTAGGTTCATATGTAATAACCTCTTTCTTATCATTCAGGTGCCTATGACCTTTCTTGCATGAATGACATATGAATGAAATGACCTATCAATAATATACACTTGTGTTGATACTATGTGTAGAATTCCCCTATTTGTCACAAACATGACACTCGGTTCTTTCTAGAATTGGAACATGTGTCATGAAATTCCTTCATCAACACATTCCTCATTCATTATGATATGATGCATATATGTATGATTAATTTCTTTAAATATTAATTTAGAATATGTGTACTTTGAATTCTATTCACTTTTAGTTAATAATTTCAATTTATCTTATTTTTTAGATTAATCATATCTTTACATAGATGCAATGCCTTTATTGATTAGCATGTTTTATTTATTATATTTGAAAATATTCTATTATCATGAAAATCTATTTTATCAAATCACATTAGATCATCATAGCATTCGATTAAGAATATATTTCACTTATATTTAATTAAATCATGATAGCATCAAATCCAATGATAAATCAATGTGCATCCACAATATACATGAAATAAAATTCATACATCAAAACACAAGTCATAGTCAAATAAAAATCCCATATATGTATGTATATATATATATATATATATATATGAATATCCCAATGAGCATGTGTTTTCATTACTACAACAAAATGTGATTCCTATATATGTGTATATTACTATATACATCCAAAAAGTGATATAAATCATGAGTATCTACATAAAAACAATGTGCATAAATGGGCATATATTACCAGTTTTCTATAAATAAAAAGGGGAAAAATGGGGTGTGATGAACCTACCTTCTTCTATTTCATTCATGAAATTAGATCCTCCAAGATAGAATTAACTTTTAGCCCTTAGGTGATTCAATTCTATGGAAGATCTAGCAATTTTCTTTATGTGTCTATGGACAAGGCGTAAAGTTCAAAATACACTTTTGGGAGATGAAAATAAAATAGAAAATAACCTCAAATATATAACCTAATACCTGATTCATGTAGATGAAACATAGCTCTAATATAAATATTTATTTTTTTGCAAATTGGATGAGCTAAAGAAACTTAAAACTTACCTTAAAACTCAGTTGCTAAGTGTCCAAAAATGATGAATGGGTCCTAAGACAAATTTTTGAACTAAATTTTTGGGACCCTCTGAAGAAAAAATTGAGATGCAATTTACCATTGTTTTTTCTCAAAAATGATGAAAAATAAATATGAGAGCCATGTTTCTATGATCTTGAAAACTTTTCTTGTATCTTTGACAATTTTTGAAAAAATTACAATTTTGCACTTTAGAGGTCTCCACTCTTAAATTTTTCTTTAACCTATAACCTACAACACAAACACAAGAGGGGATTTTTTTTTTTTTTTGGTGAATGGGGGTTCACATTGGTCAAACCCTAATTTTGCAATTAAAACTTCAAATGAAATAATGAAGCATGAAAGGAATGATTAATGAACATTGAAATGTTGCAACTCACCAAACCCTTGAATAAGCCTTTGGAAATATGAAATGTTGAGATTGATCTTGCATGAAATTGGCTTCAATGGATGTGTATCTTGACACTTGAATCTTGAACTTGAAGCTTTGAAACCTACATATTTCCAAAAACATGCATGATACTTGATAACTTTGAAAAGGTACTTGAGATATTGAATGCTACGAAAAATGCTTGAGAAATATTCTCTTCAATGCTCTTGACAATAATATTTTCTCATATTAAAGTTCACCTCTTGCTAGATTTTTCCTTAGACTTGATTTGATTAAATTAACCTTGTATTTATAGATGATTTTATAATTTCTCAAAAATAAATTATTACAAGCCAACATTTGAATATGAATTTGGGATCATGAAAATACCACTAATAAAATATTTAAAATTTGAATTTGAAATTTAATGGGGACCCATTCGCCCATGGGTGAATGGGTCCTGATCTAAGTTATCAAGATTTTTGAATTTTGAGGTGTTAATAATGATCAATGCATTAATTAAATCACACCTCCCCCTTTGGAAATTGAAATTAATTAGGATTTTAAATGTAAAATTTAATCAATTAGAGGCTTAATTAAGTCTATTTAAATTGATGAGACCCAAATAAAGTGTAAAAATGTAAAGGAGTACAATTTTCTACACTACATTTAGCTATCACTTTAATGAGAGGGTGACCTTGCATCAAACTCAAACTAAAGTAGAAAAATATGTGTCAAGAGGGGTACATGTGCACAAATTTTGATGGGATAGGATGACAAGGATCGAGGAGGTTTTTCAAGCCCTTGAGATCTAAGATCCCATGATAAACCAACTTAAGCACAAAGGGACACATACAAGATATATGATATGAAGCAGCAAGACAAGATATATAAACATACAATGTCAACGGATTAGAGTAAGAAAAAAGAAAAAAGAAAAAGGGATGGATCAAGCCTCAAGTATTTGTCCATCTTGATGTGGATCAAGCCTTATTTATTTTTCCAAAAAAAAAAAAATACAAGTGAAACCTGATGTACACTATACAAATCAAATACACTCACACAAGTTAGTGAAATCCATGTCCACTAGGTGATCCCCCAAAAGGGTGGCTGATGAGAAAGTTATTCCAAATCTATAAGCTCCCATACATCAACTGTACCAAAGTTATACCTATGGATAACTTTGATAAGATGCCACAAAAGTGGTCACAAGGCTAGAAAGATGAATTATGATAGGCACTCATGAAAAAGGCTCTATAGGAAAGAAAGTTGTCTTATGCTCGGTGTCCTTTACAAAGGTTGTACATGAAATGAGATGAGATATTTAAATGGGTTTTTCTTAGTTTAAGAAATGTGTCATCTTAGGGAACATCAAGATTAATGTCTTCAAGAGAGGACTAGTTGAGGATGAAAGATTCACAACTTATGGAATGCAATCTATAACATCACTACTAAGAGGATTTTGATATGCCAAGAAAGGTTCCAATATTGAAGGATATCAATCCCAGTGACACCACCAAGAAGACACATCACATTAATGGAGAAGACCACAATTTGAATAAAAATTTCACATCTTCTAGGAGATGTAAAATATAATCACTAAGAAGGAAACATGCAAACAATGAATGGGGGACAATATTCCCCAATTTAAAATGTCAACATACTTGGTATGTTGTTATTTTAAGTAGGAAGAGAGAAAGAGGTGATACTTTAAAATAATACACACCTTAGAGAACTAGTTATCCTTTCCCCCTAGTCATATAGACAAAGACAACTACCAAGAACTATCATGTTGCTACCGAGAAAAATAAGGTTGCACCAAAAATTGTACCACCATGAATGGCAATGAGCAAGACAAATAAAGATACCAATTCCACATAGTGATGAGAAACATGATAAGATAAAGATAAATATCAATTATAGGAAATAGGTTCATCAACAAAAGGAAGAGCACCACAATCCTTAATATGTTGAATTTTTATCACTCAAATCCTTATATTTGTTAGTAGAATGACCATCAACTCTATGATATGCACAAAATTAACTTTTGTTGTTTAAAATTTATTTTGTTCTTTTGGAGGAAGAGTAATCAAACTAGCTTTGAGAAGCCTTGAGAAGATAGTCTCTTGATCAATAGTAGGGAACATTTCCTTCTAAGTACAAGATCTCATACATATAATATATGATAAGGAATTAGATGAGGATGAATATAAAGGTTAGGCACTTGCACCTTTCAAGTATGGTATAAAATTCTCTAAATTTCTATCATTTTGTACCATTTTTTCATTATATCCATGTTTAGAAAGGAGTTTGTATCCAAGAACATAACATACTTCCAACTTAGATGGAGATATTTTATGCCTCTAAGAAGGGTTGGCTTCTTCACGAGCACACAAATCCTTGTTAAGCTTTTTAAATTTATGTATCTTCCTCGCATAAGGGATGGGAGTTTAAGAGACCCCATCACCACCATGGTGTGATGTTGTTGAGGTAGAACCAAGTTGAGAAAATGAAACAAAAGGTTGTTTTGGTTTAAATTGTGAGATTTTTTACTCTCCCATAAAGGAGGGTGTAAAATCTAATGAAACTCAATCATCCCTAAAATATATGTTTGAAGATGAATCATTTGTATATGACTCTGTTGACATTGAGGGTAATATTTTGGACTCTTCATTGAAATGAGGTGTAAAATATAATGGCCACCAATAATCACATAAGATTTTTGTTGTAGGTGAAATAAAATTAGGATTATCATCAACTTGTATAGGTTCTACCTTAGAGGTTGGAATCAAAATATTAGGGGAGTTGAAAGTTTTATGTTAATGTTGAACTTGTGAATTATAGCTTCACTCAACTACTTGAACCATGTATATCTTGTTGTTTTCAAATTACATTTCATGGTCAAGATTAGATGAGACTCATTTCATAGCAAGAATCCATGTCCTCCCTCAGAGGAGGTTTTATGAAAGAGGTCATGGAATTATATGGATGGGGGTAGGAAAAACTACAGGTCTAACCTCAATGGGTAATATGATCATTCCTATAATGGTTTCCTATTAACATTGTAAAATCCAAGAATATTAACATCATTTAGTTTAATAAGCTTCTTGTACACACCAATTTGATCTAGGATATGAATACTAAAAACATTAAGACCTTCTCCATTGTTTATGAGGGTGTGCTTAACTACAGTTTCATTAATGATCATCTTTATCATTAAGGCTTCATGTTTATTTTGTATCTCAAGCAAGGGTAATTCATGTTGAGGGAATGTGATATCCTAATTTTCACTTGCATACAATCAAAGGAGGTTGCTACATCATTCAATTTCACATAAAATTGGGTATCATACTTTTGCAAAATTTCTTGGAGCATCTGATTATATGTAGGTGATGTTTGAATAATATCCCATAAGGATATCTTAGTAGGAGTGTTTTTAATTTGTTCAACAAGATCATATTCATTTCTACTATGTAAGGGAAAGCAAGGATCACTAGAAAAGATAGATTGAGGTAATGGTAATGAAGCGGGAATGGTATGTGGCTGCTTATTGTTCCTTTTATTTTATGTGTTAGCAATGATATTGTAGCTCAGTTGCTTCAAAACATTGTTACTGTTGAGTTTCCTTATAAAATTCAACATATCTCTTAGGGATAATGGATTCTTTTTAGGTGGTTCTATGATGGGATGTGACATAGGAGGTCACTAATTAAAGGATATTCAATTTGTGAAGTCATAACCTCAACTAAGTTACCTAGATGACCTTCTAGTGAGGAGGGATCAAATGTGAACTGAAAATATTCATGTATTTCATCCATATTATTGTTTTTTGAGAGAAATATAGCATTAGAAGATGGAAAAAAAATATTTTCATGATGCTCAATAATTGGGTCTTATAACACCAAGATACCTTCATCACAAGTAGGAGAGGTATATGGAAAGAGGAAGTGGGATTGCCATGACTGTCTATGATTGCATCCTCTTGTACAAAAGAATCAATGGATGATCTAGCTAAGATGAATTCCTTAAGGGCTCCATCTAACATGTCAAAGTCATCACAACTAAGGAGCTTGAAGGATATGTTTTCTCCAAGCTTAACCACTTAATATGTTATTTCTTGTTTAGTGTTTTAGGTCATTTATGGTTTGTAATGTTTGAAATTTGAAAACTAACTTATTTAATAAAATGAAATGATGACATAAAAAAATATAGGTCTACAATAATCTAATACTAAAAAATAAAATAACTTTGTCAAATTTCCCCAAATTTTCACTTTTTCAACTTTCAAATAATATTGTTCCAGATTTTCAAAATGCATATGTAACATCAGAAATAGGAGGCTTAGAAAAAGATTTAAATGGACTTAGAAATTGGTCAAAGTGTTTGTGTAGGGAATCATTCTCCCATGGGTGAAGGGGTCCTTGCTTAGTGATTTAAAAAATATATATATATTTTGAGTTGTATGTGTTTTCTATTCCACATTTTAGATTGTAACTTCTTTGACAAAATTTTCCAAAATTTGATGACCTAATGCAAGTAGAATTAATGAAAAATGATGAAGTATATGACACTTTTTAAAATGAAATTTTGACTTAATTTTTTGAATATGAATAATTGAACATACACTAATATGCAAGTGCTATGAAAAATTAATGTAACATGCATGCAAATTTTTGAATTTTTCAAATTTAAACAATGCAAAAAAGGAAATTTGAAAACCCTATATGCAATGCAACTAATACAATTTTGACAACCCTAAATTAGATGCAAAGTAATTTAATGTAATAAAAACTTATTAAAATCCTATATCTATGGTTTGGATGATCTCCAAATAGTAAATTTGAATATTCAAAATGTCAAGTTCACCATAATGAAACATAGAAAAATGAGCATAGACTAAGCAAAACATAGAAATATTAGGGTTTACTACCAATTTTGTATAAATAGAAAGGGGAAAAGTGGGGTGTAATGAACCTAAATTCTTCTATTTCATTCAGGAAATTAGAACCTCTAAGATAGAATTTAAAAATTTTAGCCCTTAGGTGAGTCAATTATATGGAAGATCTAGAAATTTCATTTATGTGTGTGTTGATGGGAGGTAAAGTTCAAACAACACTTTTGGGAGATGAAAATAAAATATAAAATGACCTCAAATATGTAACCTAAGACCCGATTCATGTAGATGATGCATAGCTCTAACAGAAACAATCAATTTTGTGAAAATTAGATGAGTGGAAGACACAAAATTTACCTCAAAAATTGGTTGCTAAGTGTCCAAAAATGACAAATAGGTCCCGAGACAACATTTTGAAATAAATTTTTAGGAGCCTCTAAAGATATTTCTAAGATGTGGTTTCCCACTAGTTTCAATCAAAAATTATGCAAAATAAATTTGAGATCTGAGTTTCGAGATCTTGAAAAAAATTCTTGCAACTTTCGCATTTTTGCAGTTTAGAGATCTCCACTCTTCAATTTTTCTTGAACTTAGGACTTGCAACACAAATACAAGAGGGAAAAATTGTTTGTTTTTGTTGAATGGGGGTTTTCCTTTATCGAACCCCATTTTGGTAATTATACCTTGAATTGAAATAATGAAGTATGAAATGAATGATGAATGGAAAATGCAATGTTTCAACTCACCAAACCCTTGAATAAACTTTTGGAAATATGAAATGTTAAGCTTTATCTTGCCTTAAAATGGCTTTAATAGATTTGGATCTTGATACTTCAATCTTTGAAACCTACATCACAATGTTAGCTCCAAAAACATGCCTAATGTTTGATAATTTTTACATGATGCTTGACATATTGAATTCTACAACAAATGCTTGAAACATTTGCTCTTCAAAGCTCTTGAAAATAATATTTTCATATATGAAATTTCACCTCTTGCTAGATTTTACATAGACTTGATTTGATTAAAATAACCTTGTATTTACAAATGATTTTCTAATTTAATAAAAATTAAACATTACAAGATGACATTTGAATATGAATTTGGGATCATGAAAATAACACCAAAAAGATATTTAAAATTTGAATTTGCAACTTAATGGGAACCCATTTTCTCATGGGAAAATGGGTCTTGACTAAGTTATCATGATTTTTAAAATTTGGGGTGTTAATAATGATAAATGCATTAATTAAATCACACTTCCACCTTCAGAAATTTTAATTAATTAAGTTTGTAAATGCAAAAATTAGCCAATTAGAGACTTAATTAAGTCCATCTAAATTGAGGGGACCCAACCAAAGTGTGAATGTAAAGTACATTTTTCTATAGTACAATATATATATATATACATACATATATATATATACACACACACACATGTACATGTATATGTATATATGCTCTTAGACCACAGCTCCCCAAACCCTCTAGTGTTGGTAGACTTGGATCTACATATGATGGCTAGAAAATGGACATGTGAGACTAATATTTTTAGACTAATCTAGATATTGATGTATGTAGTACCCTTAGCTCCCCTCTAAACTCTCATATCTCCTCCCTATAGGTTCAGTAACCTACTCTTGTAGAGTTTTCTCCCTCTACCTTGCTACCACTACATCATCCATGAGTCATCTCACTTTGGAATAATTGAGATATGTAGAGGTAATGTCCCACATAGCGTCAACCTCCCTACTAGGACTCTCAACCTCTCTCTAAAGGGTATCACATGCCTACTTGGCACTCTCTTTTCTCATCATGGTGAGGTATCACTCCAAAAGGATAGTATGATGTTTTGCTACCCTCTAATCATGTTGTCTTGTCACCATTCTCACCTTGGCCTCCCTCTACATGAGCTCCACTCGACTCTCCTTGTATGCTATCCAAGACCATAATATAGGATCAAATAGCTAAATGTTCCTTTCAAACATCTGCTATGGCTGGTAGGCATATAATTCATGAGCTCGATTCTTGATTGCTTGGACCATCTCTTCTAGCACTCAAATAATAAATTTGAGCCACTCTCATGTCAAAGCTACAAACACATAGAAGGATATGGATACCAATAATACATAATCATAATAATCAGATGATAATCAATTTGAAAACATATAAAAATAAAATACATGAACTCATACTTTAGTCTCCAACCTATTAGTTAGGATCCACCATTGTGGCCTCCCTCCATGAGCATGCTCATGTCTTTGCTTGTGTAGTTAGTGGAGGTGGACTTGTGGGATGAGTTTTCTCTAGAGTGAGCATTGAGATGATTGGGATAGCCAAATAAGTAGATACTCTCCACCATCTCCTAGGTCTCTCCTCTATTGCCTCATTGGCCTCATCCTCTGAGCCCTTCTCTCTCTAACATTTGAGCACATGGGTCCGCTCTTGATCCATTCTCAGAAAAGATAGGATTAGGAATTATTTTCTCCCACCATCTCCCAAACTATTTGGTCACCCTGAGATCATTTATGTCCAATGCAGGTGGCTCATCATCATCACTTCTCCCCACCTCACTCTTTACCACATCCCTAATGGTCAAGTGAAGGAGGTCTTTGAGTCTAATGGTGATCCTATAGGATCAAATGCACATGGGAATGGCATGGAGAACCACTTACACTTGACCGTATTTCCTCATATTCAACATATAGTAATAAAGAACTCTGATATGATCATGACAACCAACCAAGTATCCACCATGTTTAATGCATGATAACTATGTCTAATCGATGGGCTAGTGGTCCATACCTTGATAGGGGTACAACACAATAC
Source organism: Sequoia sempervirens (assembly GCA_007258455.2). NCBI lineage: Eukaryota > Viridiplantae > Streptophyta > Pinopsida > Cupressales > Cupressaceae > Sequoia > Sequoia sempervirens. The sequence continues at coordinate 4,960 of VDFB02123317.1, read as the reverse complement.
CACCAATCCCCAATCAATCCATGATATATCTTCAAAATAGTAGATCTCTAAATCTCCAGTACTACACTAGTGGGTATGCATGTGCCTATGGTACACCACCTATGATGCAATGCATGAATCTTGCTAGGAATGTGCAAGTGGTATGCTCAAATTACCACACCTAGAGAGAAGAGTATAGGTATTCAATCTTTAAATCTCATAATGGATGTATCACCTAAGGTCATGATATATACATGTGACAACATGGGTATGTGCAGGATCATGATGGGCCAAAAAGTGGCAATATGATGGGTATGTCACTAACGACTTTTTTTTACCCAAAATTGATGGAAACAAAAGGGTTTTTAGAGGAGATTCTTAGCTTTCCACCAATATAAATTATGCTTTACTTTGAATTTAATAAGTAATTATTATTCATTTTCTATTCAAATTACTACTAAAAGTCCTAATTGAAGACTAATTGAAAAACATCTATAGCTTTCAAAGAGTATCACATTTTTGAATCCAAAACATGTGTCACATTCTATGCTTTACATATTATAGGATTAAAAAATAAAAATTGAATTCCATGAAGTTTTGACCAAGTTAATGTTATTAGACTTATGAGTTTTATATTTTTTTAAAGTTGTATTAAGAAAATCATAATTAATTTTTTAGATGGAAAAAATTACAAAAATATGCATCACATTGGGACATGAGTCCTCTACTTATATCTAAAATCTTATAAAAATTATTATCATTTTGTGGTTAGGGTGGTGGAGACAGGACACCTATTTCTTTTTCCCACGAAATTTAAGTACTACTAATTGAAATTTCAAATTTTCACCAAATAGATTTTTTTGTTGTAAACAAACCTAGTAGTTTAGAAACTATTTTCAATTTGCTACATATTCTATTCTTACACATTTTGAAATAATATAGATGACTTATTCAAGGTTTTTACATCAAGTTGCCTAACTTTCTGATTTTTCCAAATTTTTCCATGATGATGGTGCACATACCCACATGCTAATTGACCATATTAAAAGAATATAATCCTCATCTTTTTCATGTCTTTGATATATTAGACAAGGACTACATCTAAGCGAGAGCCTCTTCCATCTATAGCCATATGAAGTGCCACCATCACAATCAAAATAATCCTTACCAGTAGCATCACTACTCATCCCTACTCTAAAAACTATAGGTGGATGTGTCAGAAAGTATCTGAAGGAACAATCCAACTGATATAATTTAATTGGCCATCTCACACATCATATGCACTCTATAGTTCATCTAGAGTCATCTTCTCCCCTCAAATGGAGAGTTACAAGATGATGTGTATGTGGAATAATAATATTATTATACCCTATTGGGATATGGAATAACATATTTAATGTGTCAAACTTCTCCATCAAAGTAATCAACATGGTAGGGTGGAACCTCATCTATGGCATATCATATATCTACCAAAGGCTAACTCAACATAGTAGGTTGTGGTCCTATGATATTAAATATCCTATGTAGTTGTGTCGAAGAGATAACATAAGACCATTAGTATGCTCCCTCAAATCTAGTAAATCATGCAAAAACACAACTTTGTCATTTATAAATATTCTATATCTTTTCTACCTACATCTATTCTAAACATGTTAAATATTCACTTTCTAGTAAAAACTAGAGATATTACTTTTAATATGCTAGCACACCCTCCTAGATGCTAGCACATCCCTAGGGTGCAAGAGTGTTATGATGATACCACATAAAAGCTACCTCTTATACATATGTGTTGGTCATTGAATTCCAACATGCGAACTAGGACATTGATGCTGACATCTTTCTAGCTACTTTAGTGTAGATGGTCCCTCTAAGTGGACAACCCACTAAAATGGGAATAAAATGTAATGTCAAAAAATTGTACCTTAGGTAAATTTCACACTTGTGTATGGTGCCCAATGTATTTATGACAAAATCCATAGTTAGGATTTTATGATTTCCACTTCATGGATGGCAATGATGGAGAATTCATAGTTTATTATTTGAATTTCAATGAAACTTGGTCAAACTAAAACATGACACAGATATATCTACATGGTGCACAAATACCCCACAAAAATGTGAGATTCAAATGAGAATATTTTTTAAAGACCATTTGTGATGTGTGTCCCAATGCCCAAATGCGACTATAACAAGTATTCCCGCTAGGTTAATGAACAAAAATATTCTCTTTCATTTTCATAAGTATTGATACTTATAAATTATTTATCATTCTTCTACTTGTAGCTCTCTATTATTATCAAAAATCCATTAAAATTATCTCATTCAAGATAATAATTCTCTTGTACATGATGTGTTCATTCCTATAATCTTAAGAGAGGTGCCACAACTACTGGTAATGCTCTCTTTCTTTTATTTCATCGATATCATATATTAATGTACTTAATTTGATCTTGTCTAATACCTTTCAAATTGTAATAGGGGTTCTCCTCCGTAGCAGAGTTTGTTTCTATCACATGTCTATTTTATTTCATGTATTCCAATCTTTTTTGGCAATCTATGGAGGTGGAAATAACAAAGTGGGGGTTTGATTGAGGCAAACCCCTATACAACCCCAAAATTTTCCTCATCTCCATGTGTAATGTTGGTCAAGTTAAATAGACAAAATACCTCACTCTAATGTTTTTTTGGACCTTATTTTTATAGAGTAAAGCATGAGTGCATAAAAATCCTCATGACACACTAACATTTGAGGGTGAGATTCACCTGATTCAAACCCCTCTACTCATTTTTTTCTTTCCATTTCTATAGATTAAACAATTTTACCTTTATGTATAAGCAAATTATTTAATATTTAATATTATACACATTGTCAAACCTAGCTTAAATTTTAGTTTAAAAGCATTTATATTTCTAGTTCACTTGAGATAGGTCAATTAACCTAGTTGATAGATAAATTTTCTCTTTGAGATCCTTTCATCTTGAGGGTAGAAAATCCCCTCCCCTACATTAATATGACTTTGTTTTTCATATATTTCACATTTGTTTTTTCTAAAGTGATATGTGGTCCCTATTATTTCACTACCTAAGAAGTACAACAATTTCTAATAAAACAATGTAGGAAATCCATCATGACTTGGGGACTTGTTAGGATGCATTTGAAAGGTCACACATTTAAATTCATCTTTTTTGAATGGAGCTATGAGTATAACATTCTATTCATTCTATGTTAGCTGCAAGTTGCAACATAGTGTGATCCCCATATAAACACAATCCATATTGCCATCTAGTTCTAAGAGTTTTTTGAAGAAGAACGTAGCCTCATGTTGCACTTCATATGGTGAGGAGATTGATTTTCCTTCCACATTTCTTGTGGTTTCAATATGGTCCATAGTTTCTAACTTCAGACAATTTGTCAAAGAATTTAGCATTTAAATCTCCTTCCTCTAATGAGACCTCTCTAAATTTTGAGCACCACAATTCCTCCTTCCTTGGTTGAATCTCCATGTGTTCTACTACCAAAAAAATTTCAATTGTGTAATCTTCCTAGAACATCCTGAATTTTATTACTCTCTCATTTAGTTTCTCTAGTTCCTTCTCTATCTATGCTTTCTCAGTGAATATGTTTCCAAAGGATCAATTTTTCTAATCTTTTGAAATTATTCTTTTATGAATTCAAGTTTCCACATAAATTGGTATCTCCTTCTGTTGATCCTCTTTGGTGCTTTAAACCACCATTCCTTAATTAATGGTACTAGGTCATCCGTATGAAGCCACATCTTCTAAAATTTAAATAAAATTTTTGGTGGGTCGTAATCTACATATATGCTAAGTTCCACCAAATGTTGGTTTGAGTCAAAGATTGGAAAAATTCTAGTCATAAGTAAGGAGAGATTAGGAATCTAATGCTTATTGTAAAGGAATCTATGTAGTTTCTTCATTATGTTTGTGTAACTAACTCTTCGATTTTTCTAGGTGAAAGATCCATTTTGTAGTACCTTGTTAAAAAAAAAAAGTTCCATGAAGTTTCAAAATTATTTCATAGAGCACAACACTACTTGCCACCACCCTTTATAGGAATACTCAAGATCACTAAGAGGGGGGTGAATCAGTGATGCACAAAAAACAAATTAATTAAACAACTTTCAAATAAAAAAAATCAGTGATAAACATATCATTCACCATGACACAATATTTATAAGTGAAAACCCCTAGAAAGGGAAAAAAAAAATTGTGAGTTGGTTGGGTTTGATGAGCCAATCAGATTATCATGAATTTTTCACTATTAGGTTTCACTAACCAAATTCTCACTGAATACAAATTAGGTCTCACTAACCACATTCTCATTGAATACAATATACTTATGAGCACCAACTCCTTATGATAAACATGAGCATCAACTCTAGTGAGAAATAAATGAATAATATATAGAGTACTAATCTTTTTACAATATGCACCAAATCATCCAATCCATTTGTTTCACATTCAAACACTCTATACTTCACCCTCCTTAAAAACATGTATAATGTGAATCCTTTGTATGAGATACTTTATCTCCGAAAATGCAAAATAAAAGAATTCAACTAAAAGTAATAATGTATGAACAAAGGACTTTTCAGTCTCTGTATACACCATGACTATAATCTTCCTTGAATCAACAAACATATGGCATAGAAAGGCTATTACATAATCATCTCCCTTTTATGACAGTCAACCCTACATAGCAAAATAATTCAATCATATGAACACTTGCACTTTAAAAACACTGTTACATAAAACACATACACTGTTCTTGCTATATATTAACCTCCAATCACTAGTAATTTCATTCAAAATCATACAAAATTGTCCAAAGAAAACATATATCATGTATACCATCATATAAAGGAATCATGAAAATATTTCATACTTTGTTATTCAAGTCCTCCTTCTTGTGTATATGCTTGAAACAAACATGGTATCATCATCTTCAGAACCTATGCAC
>VDFB02123316.1:0-13308 GCA_007258455.2 Sequoia sempervirens | reverse complement strand
ATTATCTATCTTTTTTCTACCACCATCAAGAATTAAAGTAGCCTTACCAGAGATTTTTGCAATTGAATTATTTTCAAGGGTCACAAAACCTCCTACCCAAAAATAATTTCTTTTATTTTAATTTTCAATAAGGGCCTATGTAGGCTAATGTTGTGTGGGAAATTAATTATTTTAAATCTCCAAATATTGTAATATTTCCTATGTGAGTTTGTAATTGTAATTTTGAAGGGAATTTACTGTGATAAATGTTTCAAAGGAATCCCAAGAGAAATATTCTAGCCTAGGCGTCCATTTCAAGGTGGGGACCACTAATCAATGCATGCCCATGCCTGTTGATTTGTATGATTTGCATCCTCTTGCATGTTGGCATGGCCAAGTTTTCATGTTGGTACATGTTCTTTCATGGATCCGTCAAAGCCATCAAAGAATATTGAAGCACACTAGATTGGCCAAATTTGATTGGCCATGGTTTAGGTGCCCATGTGAAGGCCATGTGAGCATTAAATAATTTTATTTTTTTATTATTTATTCTCCAAATGAGGTGTGGTTTTTACAAGGAGGTGTTTTGCTTGTGGTTTTGGAAAACCATAGTGGTATTCTCATCCTCAAACTTTTATATATTGATGCCTTATCACTTTGAGAAGTTGGATTTTTGGAGTTGGAATTTTGCATAATAGGATGCTCCCAAATTTTCCAGAGGATTGTAACTCCAATTTTTACATATTATGTAATAAAAAATCCCATATGAAGAGGAATGCGATGTTGTAATTTCATTTTATTTCAGAGATAATAGAAATCCTATGCTTCACTTCTTGCATTTTTTTAGTGCAATTTGTTGTGTGGTTGTTTGTTTCAGATTTGGAAGGAGGTGTGGCCTTTCTCAAAGAGAGGAAGAAGAATATTTTTGTAGATTTGAAGAGGGTTCCAATGGCAAGTGGATTGGTGATATAGAGGTTTATTGTAGCAAAGGTTTCCTATGCAAGTTTACAGGTTGAAGGAGCTTGAAGGTTGGGAAAAAGATAGATTAGTGGAGACCATTTGTATTTTGATTGTTTTTGTTATATTTAAGTATCATATTAGAGTTGTAATGATTTATATCAGCAATATGGCTGCACATAATTTAATTCTAGATATTTTTTGTAATCTATGAATTTTTCAGGAAATTTGAATGAACAAAGAAAGAATATTTGTTGCAAATTTTTGTTGTTGTTGTCAAAAATTTTGAATGCATCTTATGTTGTTGGGAGTTTGTATATGAGGGTTGATTCTCCCTTGCATCACTTCCTTCCATAATTGGTTTACCGATGCTTGATTCCCTAATTTCAGAATCTTCAACACTAGAATATAGCTTATAGCCTTTGTAACACATCTGACTTACACTTAAAATTATACTTTAAACCTTCAACATACAAAACATCACGTGTCTTTGTTCTACCACCATCAAGACTTGAAGTACCCTTGCGATAGATTTTTGCAATTGAATTATTTTCAAGGGTCACAAAACCTCCTACCCAAAAATAATGTCTTTTATTTTAATTTTCAATAAGGGCCTATGTGGGCTAATGTTGTGTGGGAAATTAATTATTTTAAATTTCCAAATATTGTAATATTTCCTATGTGAGTTTGTAATTGTAATTTTGATGGGAATTTACTTTGATAAATGTTTCAAAGGAATCGCAAGAGGAATATTCTAGCCTAGGCATCCATTTCAAGGTGGGGACCACTCACCAATGCATGACCATGCATGTTGATTTGTATGATTTGCATGCTCTTGCATGTTGGGGCAGCCAAGTTTGCATGTTGTTTCATGTTCTTTCATAGAGCCATCAAAGCCATTGGAGAATAGTGAAGCGCACTAGATTGACCAAGTTTGATTGGCCACGGTTTAGGTGCCCATGTGAAGGCCATGTGGGCATTAAATAATTTTATGATGTTATGATTTATTCTCCAATTGAGGTGTAGTCTTTACAAGGAGGTGCTTTGCTTGTGGTTTTGGAAAACCATAGTGGTATTCTCATCCTCAAACTTCTATATATTGATGCCTTATCACTTTGAGAAGTTGGATTTTTGGAGTTGAGGTTTTGCATAATAGGATGCTGCCGATTGTAACTCCAATTTTTAAATATTATGTAATAAAAAACCCCATATGAAGAGGAATGTGATGTTGCAATTTCATTTTATTTTATAGATTATAGAAATCCTATGCTTCCCTTCTTGCATTTTTTAGTGCAATTTGTTGTGTGGTTATTTGTTTCAGATTTGGAAGGAGGTGTGGCCTTTCTCGGAGAGGAAGAAGAATTTTTTGCAGATTTGAAGAAGGTTCCAAGAGCAAGTGGATTGGTGATATGGAGGTTTATTGTAGCAAAGGTTTCCTATGCAAGTTTACAGGTTGAAGGAGCTAGAAGCTTGGGAAAGAAGCTAGATTAGTGGAGACCATTTGTATTTTGATTGTTGTTGTTATATTTAAGTATTATATCAAATTTGTAATTATTTACATCAACCCATATGGCTGCACACAATTTAATTCTAGATATTTTTTGCAATCTATTAATTTTCAAGAAATTTAAATGAACAAAGAAAGAATATTTGTTTCAATTTTTTGTTGTTGTTGTAAATTTTTTTGAACATGCATCTTATGTTGTTGGGAGTTTGTATATGAGGGTTGATTCTCCCTTGCATCACTTCCTTCCATAATTGGTTTACCGGTGCTTGATTCCCTAATTTCAGAACCTTCAACACTAAAAAATAGCTTATAGCCTTTATCACACATTTGACTTGCACTTAAAATATTATACTTTAAACCTTCAACATACAAAATATCATGTGTATTTTTTCTACCACCATCAAGACTTAAAGTACCCTTACCAGAGATTTTTGCAATTAAATTATTTTCAAGGGTCACAAAACCTCTTTCAAATTTCTTAAAATTTATGAACTTTCTTTTATCTCCAGTCATATGGCTTGAGCAACCACTATCTATGATCCATGGGTTCTTCTCCTTTTGAGCATGTAGAGAAGTTTGAGAAATAATTGACTTCTCTAATTTATTTTGTTTCGAAACCTTCTTCTAATCCTTATGTCATTCATGATTCCTAGTTTTTGATCCTTTCCTTCCACTTTTCAATAGAGGATAACTCACAAAATTGCTTCTGCAATTCCTTGCAATGTGTCCAAAATTGTTGCATTTGTCACAAATGATATTAAAATTGTATAAATGTGCAAATACATTTTTTTTGACAAAGTTATTTATTTTTACCAAATATTTTCTATAGTCCATAGCCTTATGACCAAAATTATTGCAATTAAAAAAATAACCAAAGAAAGGATAATTAAACCTAGTGTTGTATCTTTTTCTTCCAAATCTTCTTCTCTTGTTTTGTACTTGAATAAAACAATCATTTTGTGTCATGATTTCATCACTTTCCATGAATCTTTCAAAATTTTAACTTCTAAAGTGAGTCACTTCTAGACTTGCCTTAGCAGTCTTCGCAGACTGTTATGTCACCTTGTTCTTCTAATCATCAAAACTAATTTTGATTTTGACATGTAGAACTCTTTGACTTCCCAATATTTGATCTAGATTTTTTTTCTTTTTTCCAAACTTCATTTGTGGTTGTTGATTCACTTTCTCATGATATTTTCTTTCTATCATAATTTCTACTTCCATCTTCTCACAGTCCTTATCTCTTGATAGTAATTTTTCTATTAGGAATTCTTCAATCCTTTTTGCTTCTTTTGTCTAGGTCTTTAGATAAAAAATCATCTTTTCTACTTTCTTCAAGTCCTGAGATACCTTTTAATTAGCCTTCACTTCTTGTAAAATTCTATTCTTTAGCATTTTGATTTATTTTCTAGCACATAGCAATTCTCCCACAAGATCTACTCCATATTCATTATTTTTAACACCCATTTATGCATCTCCTTCAGTAGACTCAAAAGCTATGAAAACTGCTTTTTCTTTTTCATTTTCTAAGATATCTTCATTTTATTCTTCAATAGAGTAGTCTTCTTCCTCATTAGTGTAAAAAATCTTATGTTTCCTTTGACCTTTATAGCTTCTCTAAAATGTTTTCTTTCCATTCTTTTGCTTGGAATTGTTACAATTCTTATGGGGACTTATCCATAAAATGTCCTACTTCACTACAATTAAAACACTTAAAAGGTAACTTGCCTTTGTACTTACTAAAACCTCTTTGTAGCTTCTTGACAAAATTTTCTTTTTTTCAGATATGATCATGTTAGAATCTAGATCAAATTACTTATTAGATACCCTGAATGCAACTTCTTTCCTGATATAATCTTCACTTTCAAATCTCATCTAAAAAGTAGTTAGAATTCCATGTAGTTCAGTCTATTTCAAAGCATTTAGATACCTAGCTTCTTCAATAGTAGACACCTTAGAATAAAAAATTATTGGGAGAGATCTAAGTACCTTTTTCACAACATTCTTTTCTTTCAAATTTTCACCAAGGCCTCAAATAGAGTTGCCAACTTCATCAACTTGGAGAAAGAATGTAACAATATTCTCATATTCTCTCATCTTTAGACTTTCAAAATGAGCTTTGTGAGTTTGCAGCTTTTCCTCCTTGACTTTTTCATCACCTTCATATATGGTATGCAATTTATCCCATATATTCTTTGTTATTTTGTATTGCATCACTTTCACAAATTCATAATTAGTCAATCCACATAAAACAGTAATCCTTTCCTTAGCATTGAGTTCACAAGCACTCTTTCTGAATTGATCCCTAGGAGGGATTTTAGGAATCTCATATCCCTCAACTACTGAAATCTAGATGTCCATTTCTAAAGCCATCAAATAGGATTCCATCCTAACTTTCCAAAAATCAAAATTGGATCCATCAAATATTGGTGCTTTATTTCAAGAGAATCCTTTCTGACTAATTGGGTGTTCCATCCCAAAACTACCTTAAGTCATTAGGCTTCTTCAAATGAACTTGGATTGGATACCAACTAAAGGGCACACAATATACTAAGGGGGGTGAATCAATAGATCTAATTAATTCAAATATCTTTAACTTTTTTCTACAGTTATCAAAGTATATTATTCTTCACAACAAACTCTACATAAATAAATAAAATATAAAATTATAAAGCACACAAATGAACACCAAATATACATGGAAAAAGATGGGAAAAACCATGATGAGAATAGCTACTTGGATCTACTATCCAAATTGAGCCTCACAATGCAGAAATATACAAGTGAATTTTACACATTGAAGTAGGCATCATCCTACCAGAGACATAAATCCCCTATTGTTCTTGCAGGCACCAACCTACTGGAGACGCCAATCCCCAACTAAAATAATACAATAGGTAGAACACCAATCCTACCAAATTACAATCATAAAGCTTACATATCTTCAATAAAAACATACATGTTTGAGAGTCACAACTGGCACTCTTCCTTACTACAAATGATCTTTTGATATAGGCATACACAATACAATACAACTCATCCTATTATCTTCACCACCTTCTCTTCAATTTGCACTAGCAACCAACTCTTCTTCACAAAGGTGTAATTCTAATTCACATTTGACACTTACATATACATTCAAATACATAATACATCTACACAACTAAGAATTATATACATGAAATTACATTAACACTCTTCTATGTTGACTAGGGATCCACAAATAGCTAGGACGACATAAGGTGGACCTAAATTCAAATTACATGAAACGTGTAACACCTTGGTCCAAAATCAACTTTTGTTGTTGCCAAAATACATGATACCATTTTCTACCATAGGAACCTTAAGTAGGTCCTATCTTAATACCACATGCAATATTTGAATTCTACATGCTAGTAGCCATTACCACACATGCCTTGAACTCCAACTGGTTGAAAAATAGACATAGAGAACCTTATGTCATTTCAATCTTTTGACATGATAAGCACATCCTTTGAAAACTTAGGAATATGATAGAGCTAGTGTAGGGCGGGTGCATGAAGTTGGGTTACACTTTTGTGGCCAACTTCAAAAAAAAATTGAAAATGACATAATGCTAGCGCGTTATAACGCGCTCGTGTTATTGCATTTTAAAAGCAAAAAAAAAAGTGAAAGCTATTCATTTTCTCTTATCTATTTTTTTGCTCTTCCCACGGCCAAAAACCCTCATTTTCGTGCTCGCGTTCTAGGAGGAGGAATTCTAAAAAAATCATCAACAATAGTTGCTTTTTGTTTGCAAAGATGGTGCCATGACGACGAAGAGGTGCAAGAGGTAAGTATTGTTTGCTATTTGTTTTGAATTTCTTAGTTTCAAGTTGATTTTGTTTGTTTTAGGTTAGATTTGATTGTTTTTTTTTTAATTTTTAGGAGATGCAAATAATCTTGCAAATGTTGAAAATCCTCAACAAGAAGAATAGGCAAATCCTCCTCCAACAAAATCAACCTCCCCGCAATCACTCCAACACCCTCCACGGCACTCAAGAAAATTTGAAGAGTGAAATTGAAAACAACAAAACAAATTAAGAGGATCTTATCGATGGAGTTGAGTGATCAAATGCTCTCAACCCATGAAAGAATGACACTAGAAAATTCAATGAAAGAGATGTTAAAAAATGTAGATTCAATAGCCAACAAATAATACTTGAGATGGCAAGATAGGGGAGGCCGGTGACTAGGGAATATTATCTTGAGGATAAACTATCATATAAACAATTAAAAGATTTAAAAATTACTAAAGGTGATTTGTGCTCTTTATTAACTAACCCTAGAACAAATCAAAATCTTAGCCTCAATGTGAAGAGGTTTCCTATTCATTGGTGCCACCACCAAGAGATTAGGAACTGTTTCTATGATCGGTGGTACTTGGTCTTTGATTACTCACCGTGCAAAAATTGTGAAGTCCCCCAATATTTTCTTAGGAAACTATACAATGAGTTAAATTGAACCAAATCCCAAATTATTTTGATATGAGGAGTTCAAAGGGAGGTGGGGGTCCCATTTCCGGGGATAGGCCAGGTGCATTAGATCCTCTGCCAACAAGGGGAGATGACCTCTTGCTAGGCCGCCTCGTGAGCACATTGTGATGCCTGCCATTGCGAAGGAGAGTGTCGATGTAGAGACATTGCAGGCGATCACAATTTTGACCCGAAGTGTCATCCATCACACTAGCCCTATTATACAGCGCCATCCAGGGGAGTCTTCAGGTTGTGGCCTTTGAACCCATGTGTGTCAATTTTGTGGGGCAACTTGTTCGTATGACCCTACCGGCACTCAAGAGGGCTGCTAGCGGGAGGATACGTATGCTGCCTCACATTAGGATCCATTATCACCTACGAGGATCCATATGATGTTATCGCGGAAGGGATGCATTTATCTTTGCTACACATGATTCTTATGTTTCTATGGGGATGGGAGAGGATGACGACATTTTGCATCGTGCATATGGCATTGATAGTCGGATAAAAGTCAACATGTTCATTGAATTTAGTTTATTAAATTTTGATTTTGAAATGCATGATTAACTAATTTAGTTTTATTATTTTAATAAAATTGTAGGGTCACAGTGTTGAGAATGGATACATTGGTCCTCCACCTACTTATTTTTGTAGTACACCTATCAGTAGGGTATGTAACTAGTAAACAATTATAAATTTATTACATGTTAATAGCATTGTTTCACGAATGGTATTTTAATACATGTGATTTTGGATGATAATGAGAACAGTGGCTAATATTATTATTGGCGGTTTCGGAGGCCAACCTCTAGTGCGATTAAGTTCACTCAAAGCGTACATGAGGTAATAGGAGATAAAGAAGGAAATTAACTAATGAATTCTACTTAATAGATTTGTGTAGTTTATAATTCCTTATTGTTGGACTACGTTGCATTACACATCATTCAAACTCAAAGCATTACTTCAAATTCCATAGCTAATAACTAGATGTTGATAGATGACAAAATTTCAACTGTACAATGTAGTTGTTTAGAAAGTCAACATAAGCAACATGATGCAATTACTTCACATGGAGGCATGTGCTTGCAAAGGTGCACTAGCACAATAAACTATGGATGCCTGGAAAAAATCTATGAAGCCATAATAGTAAGCAATGGCATAGACAAGGAAGTTAGTGATGCAGAGCATCATATCAAAACACTCAATCATTAGGGTACATCTATTAGAGCATCAACAAACACCATCAACATCATTTCTTCAAAGGAGTTTCAATCCCAAATAGAATCGAAGAAGATCAAATATAATTTCGCCAATCTACTTTTCATTCAACCAAATCCACTCGGAATTCTCTTAGCCATTTCCATAGGCCATCATTCACATCATTCCACTGTCGGTATTCCAATTGACTCATTCAAAGAAAAAACCATATTAAAAGAAACTTTGACTTAATCGAATTAGATTCACATCATTTCTCAACCACCATAAAAATAACATAAAGCACGATTATTGACGCTTGAACAATTCATCCTTTCATTTTATTCACCAAGGAAACAAATCCAACTAAACCATACCTCAGGTATGGAGTCCATTATCGAAAATAGCGTACTTTCCTGCCATATTTTGATTCGCGGTAATCTATTTATGGGTTACAAACTCCTGCTACAATAGAATCTTGATTACCATCTTGTGGTTAATCACCAATTTGCTCAAAAGGCTTCATAATACTCACCCATCCAACCATAAAAGCCACCAAAATTGGCTTATACACCTTAACCAAATTTAGTAACATCAATCATATCATTAGTTTGATAGTAACCAAGCACTCAATATCATCCTTTCCACTGTTTAAACAAACATCTTTGTTTTGATCAGACAATATCATATTGCTCTAGTAGGTTTGTCAACCATTGAATCGGTAGTTACATTCCTATCACCGAATCTTATTAAAACTCAATGCACATTTAGAAACACTTTCTAGCACTTCACAAAATATCAAAGTTCTTAAGGCGTTTGACATAAAGAAATCATGATTTTAGGCTGTCCTCGAGAAGGCTAATAGTAGATTAGAAGACTTTGTTTTAAAGGGAGACCCCCTTCAAAACCATTCCAAATCCTCAAAACCTCAAAATGTCTTCAAGCATGTCTTATAACTCAATATTTCACCATTTATAGGGATTGAAAACCATAAAAATGTTATGATCCAATAAACCCTCATTTATAGGGTGTAAAAGCACAAATCAAGGAGGGTTTTGTGAAAAATACTCTTGCAAACCTCTATTTCTCTGTCCACCACCTGGAACATGATTTTTTATGTCTTCCAAGACCTTCTACATCATTTCCAAGCCTCTGCAAGATTTATTTATTCATGACCCATGACTGTAGCATCACTTTGTGTAGGAAAATCCTCTATTTTCCAGTGTAGCAGCAACTCCACCATGGTATTCTTGCTTTTCCCTACACTTACAATCATCAAAACATGCAAAACATCCTAACATTAACCTACACCAATTTACTTGACCTACATTGGTGGAGTAGTGACGAAAAACCCTATTGGACTCTCAAACTTGCTTCTAAAAGGACTCTATCGGGCACTGAAAACTGTCTCTTATTCTTTTGTTTCCTAAAAATAACCAAGTCCAACTCTTGAAATTGGAAACTAACTCCTCTTTACATGTATTCACACTATGATTTAACTTTGGGTGTTCCTAAATTACCAACACAAGAAAACAAAACAATCCAGAGTAATGCTACAAACTCGGAAACAGGGAATTTTTATTTCAAAATCTAATTACAAGAACAAAAACTTCTACTTTTTCTCTCTTGAATAAGCAACTAAAATTTCTCTCTTTTCATAAAAAATGACATTGTTTCATTTGCAAATCACAAGGAAACAACAAGCCAACTCATTTCAATACTTCTTATCATCCTCAAGCTTCAAACATCTTATTTATCAGCAAAAATGACTGATCCGTGCACAAGAAACCTAATTAGAGTCACTAAACAATCCACTCTTTCATCATTCATGAAGGCACCCTTCCACTCAATTTGCTTTACCTAGGAAAAATAACCAAAAACCAATCTTTCATGTTACAACCTATATCCATCAGATCCTAGCACACATTTGTCATCATCAATTTATATGGATTCAAAGCAAAAACCTAATAAAGAGCTCTGAATCTTTCAATTCCTTAAACAACTCACCAAATTTTCACTTTTACCAACTAGTTCCTTAAGACCAAGATACTGCAATCAACCATTTACACCTCAATCATTTCATCTGACTTCCAAGACATTACTCACATCATGTTTATTGACTAAGCTTATTCTATGCACAAATCAAGCCCTACAAAGGAGGGTTTATTGCATAAGGTACTTACAAACCTTAAATACTCCTGCCACCACCACAAACACCATGGAAATAGCCTGCATAAGCTTTAGAAATGATGTAGAGTGGCAGGTAAGGAAAAATCACAATCACAAATGGAAAATTTACTCCATTGAATGCTTCTCTCAAATACTCTCATGAGTCCTAAACTCCACTATTCTTTAAGAGTTCAACCCCACACACATAGGGTTCACAACTCAGACCACTCACAAAGCTTGAAAACATTTGGATCATGTCTCATTAAGTCAAAACAAGGTTTAACAACCCTCTAGCATTTAGGTTTCAACAAACACCCATCACTATGGTGACTTAGACCTCACTCTCTCTTAAGGCTTGCATCCCTTTCCCGGTAGGACAGTCAGAATAAAAAGCACAAGGAAGACTGTTAAGACACAAAACCTATGGATTCATACCCCTAAGATGGACCCCTACAAGGTTCCAAAACCCTTCCTCTTGACTGTCAAAACATCACTCACAATGGCCCTTTCTACTGTTGCTCCAAAAGGCCTAATTCACAGACCTACACCTAGGTCTTGACTATCTAGGCTCTCCCCTTCACCCCAAAGCCCAAATTCAAACTCCTACAGGTTCTCCACACCTGTTTCCACCATTCCTAAGTGCCTCTTAAACAAATTCTTCAAAATCAAGAAAAAACTCTTTTTTTTTGCTTGTCAATTATGCTTGCCACATAGAGATGTCAAGCCAAAATTCATGCACAACTTCCAACAATGAGCCTTCCGTTCTCCAAAACATTGAGGAAATGATAGTACAGCCTTATATCTGCCATCCCACTGGGATTTAGCAATTTTACAACGTGGGAATGGAAGAAATATACATTTTTCACCCAAAACCCTGATTTTAAGGGTTTTCAGACCACCCGATAGAGAAATTGGAATATCTCCCTTGATACTCAATGAAATCTCACTATTCCAATACCAAAGGAAAGATTATTCAATTACCTATCCAACCATTATGGGCTTGGAGCATGAAAGTGAACATACAGTCTGTACCAAGTACGGGATCAGAAAATTCTTCAGAAAAACACAGGAAAAACAACAAACTTTTGATTGAAACTTCTTCAAAACATTAACATCAACCTTACCTCGACCAAGAGAGGCATATTTGAAGTCTTACAAACTCTCTCAAACTTCTTACAACTGTCTTTTGAAAAGAGAGACGTTGGAAAACAACTAATCTCATGCTTTGACTTCTAATTGCCTAGTTAAGGCAATGTGAGCAACTTCTACCAACTCGACCACAAAGAGCCTTCCAAAATGTGTCAAAGGCATTTAAAACCTTGTCAAAAATTAATGTGACTCCCCTTAGGTGTCTAGATACAACAAGGCATCCTTTTTCCTTTTTTTTCCAAGATGCACTAGACTTACAAAGGAGGATGGAGACCTTGTTGTACAAAGAAGTTGGTCACCAAGACCAAAAACTCAACCAAAAACCTAGAAGACCTACTACAAAGCATTGAAATGGTCCATAAGACCTTATTCCATCCATAAACCAAGAAAAAAAACATGAAAAATTATTCTAGGTCCCTTAGACCCATGGGTGCTCCTGCACCATACTCCCAAGAAAGAAAAATATGTCAAGTCCTCTTTGAGATCAGGTCTTCTACAATAGTTCCATGCTATTTAATATCATTTTCTAACATCCATGTTGCATCCTCTTTAGGTAGACCTTTCCATTTGACCAGGTATTCCTTGTAAACCTTCCTTCTAGTCTTCTTTGTCTCCTTCATGTCTAGGATGCATTCAAGAGTCATAGGTTGGCTAGGGGGTAGTTCCTTCACCCAATCTTCATCAAGTATTGTTGTACCTGATCCATCACCTGCATTCACAAAAGCTTTGAAATGATACAAGTTAGAAATGTTGAAGATAGGAGAGATTGCCACCCCAAGAGGTAGCTCTATTTCATAAGCATTTTGGCCAAACTTGTAGACCACCTTGCAAGGTCCTATCTTCTTCATCATGATTTTGGTATACTTTCATTTTGGAAGTCTCTCCTTCTTCAAGTGTTCCATCACCAAGTCTCCAACCTTGAATTGGACATTTCTTTTTAAATCTTCATTTTCTTATACTACTTTCAACATTATTTTGAAGGGTTTCCTTCACTTGTTGATGAATATCCCCATTGTAACAACAAGTCCTTACATTGGAGAACTCTCTAGCAACCCCTTTGTATCTCTTAGGTCATAGACCCTCTAGGTGCATGCCATAGAATACTTCAAAGTATTTCTACCAATGTCTCTATTCACTCGAGTCATTATACAGTAAATTTAGGCCTGAGGTAAAAATCAGATCCCAAGCTTGTCCATGCCCTTGGTAAGGCATCTTAAGAGGTTTCCCAATGATCTATTCACCACTTCAATTTGTCCATCTGTTTGTGGATGGTATGTTGAACTAAAGGATAGATTTTTTCCTTGAGTTTCTTCCACAAGGTCCTCCAAAAGTGACCAATGAATTTAGAATCCATGTTAGAAACAATGCTTAAAGGCAGTCCATGTATCCTAACAACCTCCTTAAAGAAGAGACCTGCTATATGAGATGCATCATTGGTGCATTTGAAAGGAAGAAAATGTGCCATCTTACTAAATCTATCAACTACCACAAAGATACTATCAAAACCTCTTTGGGTTCTAGGGAACCCCAAGACAAAGTCCATACTTACACACTCCCAAGGCCTATTGTGAATGGGAAGTGGCTAATAGAGTCCTACATTTGATGAAGTTCCCTTTCCCTTGGACATATTGCAGTAGCCTTCCCACATGTACCTTCACATCCACTTGCAACTTTGGCCAATAGTAAAATCTCCTAACTTGTTCTAAGGTCTTGTCAAGGACAAAGTGACCTCCAAGACTCCCACTATGTTTCTCCTTTATGATATTCTCCCTCATTAAGCATTTACGCACACACAATTCACTTCCTTTGAAGAGAAAACCATTCTGCAATAAAAAGTTAGAGAATTCACCATGAAAAGAA
>VDFB02123314.1:0-27192 GCA_007258455.2 Sequoia sempervirens | reverse complement strand
TAATTTAGTTTTCAACCAATAAAAATAATATATGAAAAAAATTAAAAAAAAAATCAATTTTGTAAAGTTAATTTGTAAAATATTTAAATTTATAAATTATAAAATTATTTCTTATGCATATGATTATATGATTGGTTAAAAAGTTATGTGTGTTATTGATGGATTTGTAGGAAATTAAGAAAACAAAAATAAAAATTATTTTAGATAATTATGGATAATTGACTATTTAAATTAATTAAATAGTAAGGATCATTTAATTCATTCAATTCTAGTTAAGTCCTGAATTTCCAAAAGAAAAATTATTGACATCTAACTATTAAATCCCAATGTCAAACATACCAACAATAGATGTCAACCGCTCAAACCAAAGGAAGATCGAACCAAGTTTACATTCCTACAACAAGAGCAACTAACCATCTCATGTAATCTTTAAAACAAATTTCTCTTAAAGCTAACACTACAACTCAAAATCCAAACATAAAGAGATAGTAGAAACATAAATATAATTGTGTATCTACTCCACAAATAAGACCTCATAACTAACAACTGCAACTCAAGACTATAGAGAAGCTAGAATTAAATACACTAATAAATATTGTATCTAAAAACCAAGTGGGAAATACCTATCCTACCATTTACCA
Organism: Sequoia sempervirens; assembly: GCA_007258455.2. NCBI lineage: Eukaryota > Viridiplantae > Streptophyta > Pinopsida > Cupressales > Cupressaceae > Sequoia > Sequoia sempervirens. The sequence continues at coordinate 26,551 of VDFB02123314.1, read as the reverse complement.
CCAACTACACTAAGAGTGGAGTATGATATTATTCTACCTCTAAAATACAATATCCTTAATAGGTCCATGTTGAACTCACATCCAATTCTAGTTGAAATCAAGTATTTAAAGACTCACTACTCCAAAACATGATATCCAAAAGTGATACATCAAACCTCACCCAAGTCTAATATTGGTGTACAATCGATAATATTATGCTAGCTAAAATCCAACTACAACATTGTAATATAACATTATATGCCCACAAGGAAAAAAGATCACAACACTCATCTAGCAAATAACAACAAACCACCATCAAAGCTCGTAGTACATGATCAATATAGAATCTAGAAACTTACCATGACATTATGATTTACAACCCCAACCATGACCACTTTTCCCATAACAATTGAGAAAGCGTATAGATTCCATGAAATCCCACTTGCCTCATAATTTGTATACTCACTAAGGAAGATCATGTAACCTAATAAAATATATTCTCTACCACATATTCATCACTCTAAACTCAAATGTGTAATCCAAACTCCACCATGGCACAATAAACCATTATTTGAACTAAGGATCATCTATCTAAACCAACAAATTAAAATTGGAAACTCAACCAAAGACTATAAGAGGAGTTGTCTACATCTTCAAGATACGTGAAGATAAGCATCATCTATTAATAGAGTTATTTAGATGTATATCAAATCTCAATTCACATGTATATGGCGACTATTAAGAGATCCTCATGAAACTAAAAACCATAACAAAATATCATCTATCATAAAAAAATGCTTTCTGCAATTTTCAATGTGCAGTCACTCAGAATTGAATGTTTATATATATTCTCATAATTTTGTCATATTCTCTCCTCAGTGAAATTGGAAGAAAAAAGAAACACAATTATTTATTTAAAGTAGATTTAACACAAACTTATCTGGTCTGTTTTCAAGGCAGTCTGTATCACTGGTGAATTGCTTATTAAGAATATTAATGGAGTTTGCAAAATTTCTGTTCAGGATAGAAAAAGTTAAGAAGATGAGATAATACAGAGGAAAAAGTAATCTATATTGATGTTAAATGAAAATCTTATAATACAGGTTTTTAGAATTATATTATATATTTAAACATATAAGTGTTGAATTTTGAGTTAGATAAATCATTATATATAAATATAGATACGTTGTCTCTTGAAAAATATTTTGTAAAAGAAATTTATTAATTTTAAAGCATATTTTTAATAAATTTAAAGTAAAAAATATTTTGTCATGACTTTTAAGTTGAAGGATATGTTTTAAGAAAAAAATATTGAAGTGGATAAGATGAAGGATATTTTTTAAGAAAAAAATATTGAAGTGGATAAGATTAAGTGTAAAAAATAATTAATAATTTAATTATATAATATAGATCAGAAGTGAAAAATAGAAAAGATTTAATTGGAATAATATGAGTGAGATATTCTTTTTCAATGTAAAAATTATGAAATCAAAAATTATGAATTGTCTTTGAGGTTTAGCTTGAGTGGTGTTGCTCTTATTCTAAGTGTGTGGTAGTCTGCCCATCTGAGTCCAAACCCACATGGGGTGGGAGCCCTTGTGAAGGCCAGGAGGTTATAGGGGCTTGCCCTATTGATCATCGTGTCCATGCAAATGGGTGTTCAGGCCAAGAAAATTGAAATTGTTTATGTAGATTAAAAAAACTAGACAAATAACTACAATACTACCTAACAATTAACTTAATCTAACTTTTCTTGTGTCTCAAGGTTGGGGCACACCATTTTTCATAAAGTATTACATCAAGAAGTCTCACAACTAGGAGAATACTTTATGCTTCTACCTTATAATGGTCAAATTTGAATATCCATACTATTTTCTAGATTTAATTTTGTGACTATTTGACTCTAGACGTCTTCACGTAATTACATATTGAAAAATGGTGCAATATTGTTGAAATTTGAACTCATTCCCCTAGCCTTCACCTATTCCCATTTATACACATTCAAATATGTCTAACCACACCTTATCCATGTTCCCACAGATTCTCCCATAATATTTACATTTATTGCATCCTTCATTTTCATACATTAATTTCATGCACAAAAATCACCATTTCCTACAAATCTAGCCCCTAAGATTTTAAGGTTTGAAATCAAATATGGTTGACTCTTTCTCATTTCACTACTTATTATGAGCTGATCAAACAAGTGTTTGCATGTCTATCACTATGCATTTGTATTTAAAATTATTTATTTGGTCATTTATTCACATCCTAGAATCATTTATTTTTTAAGAGTATAGAAGAAATATTTATTCTAGAGAAACACTTCAATTGTTGTACTCAAGGAACATTTAGTAGAGAAACATTGTCTAGGACATTTTCACATTTTCCTTTTGTCTTTGATCATGCTTAAAATAATCATAAATATGTTATCTTCCAAAGGTCAACCTCACAAAACTTGGCCCTAGTGATTTGGAAGCCTCGGTTATTTTTAAATATTGATAGTCCTTTTTCCAAAGAAAACATTAACTTGGAATTCAATGAATCAAAAAGATTATTCATATGCCTTACATGAAAAAATATGTGCCTATAAAAATCAACCAAAACTACAAATCATTGAACTAGGAAAAACTTACAAGCTTACAAAAAATTCAAGGTGAAGAACAAATCCATGTTTCCTAAAATTATATGAAAAAGAGTAAATTTTATGTCTACAATAGAATTATGTACAACTCATCATGCAAAGTGTGAGAATGCAAGATTAGAATGAAAGAAAATTAGATTCAAAATCAAACTGAAAATCAATCATAGAAATCAAAAACACAAACCTCAATATGGTCATTGCTCACTATAATAACATTTACTTTCTCAACCAAAATTATAATATGTTAAAAATAAAGGATTGATCTCAGTCTATAGATTTTCAAGGATGTGGATGAGGATTGACAAAGTGGGTAAGGATTTAAGATGACTATTATTAGTTAGCTAATTGATTTATTGAATTTATTTATTTTATTTTCTCTAATAATTAACTAATTTTTTTTTATGATTTTTTTTCTTTTTGGTGATTTTTTTTTAATATACAATAGGGGTGTCCCCACAACCCAACCTAGCAGCCCAACAGCCCATATCTTGGGTACCTAGGGTGAGACTAGTCCCCTGCGAGTGAGATCCCCCATCCGCAAGAAGTCCCACCTCTTAAACCTGGAAACGGAGTCGAACTTGGGACCAATGGGGAGCAAACCCACTGCCCAAGCCAACTCTGCTATCAGTGCAGACTATTTTTGGTGAATTATTAACCATTCTTGAGAATTTAGTTAATTGATCATTAGATTTTTTATTTTATTTTATCATCATTTATTAAATTAACTTGTGGATATGAATATTAGAATTTTATTTATTTATTTTAGATATTTAAGGATAATGGACTATTTAAATTAATTAAATAGTAAGGATCATTTAATTCATTCAATTCTAGTTAACTCCTAAATCCCCAAAAGAAAAATGATTGACATCTAACTATTAAATCCCAATGTCAAACATACCAACAATAGATGTCAACTGCTCAAACCAAAGGAAGATTGAACAAAATTTACATTCCTACAACAAGAGCATGTGCCCAAAGCTACTAACCATCTCATTTAATCTTTAAAACAAATTTCCCTTAAAGCTAACACTACAACTCAAAACCCATACATAAGGAGATAGCAAAAACATAACTATATAATTGTGTATCTACTACACAAACAAGTCTTCAGAACTAACATCCACAACTCAAGATTCAAGAGAAGTTAGAATTAAATACAATAATAAATATTGTATCTAAAAACCAAGTGGGAAATACCTATCATATCATTTACCACCAACTACACTAAGAGTGGAGTATGATATTATTCTACCTCTAAAGCACAATATCCTTAATAGGTCCATGTTGAACTCACATACAACTCTAGTTCAAATCAAGTAAAGAGACCCACTACTCCAACACATGATATCCAAAAGTAATAGATCTCACTTCACCCAAGTCTAATACTGGTGTACAATTGATAATATTATGCTAGCTAAACTCCAACCACAACATTGTAATATAACATTCTATGCCCACAAGGAAAAAATGATCACAAGACTCATCTAGCAAATAACCACAAACCACCATCAAAGCTCCAATTACATGATCAATATATAATCTAGGAACTTACCATGACATTGTGATTTACAACCCCAACTATGACCACTTTTCCCATAACAATTGAGAAAGCATATAGAATCCATGAAATCCCACTTGCCTCATGATTTGTATACTCACCAAGGAAGATCATGTAACCTAATAAAATATATTCTCTACCACATGTTCATCACTCTAAAACTCAAACTTGTAATCCAAACTCCACCATGGCACAATAAACCATCATTTGAACTAAGGATCATCTATCTAAACCAACAAATTAAAATTGGAAACTCAACCAAAGACTATAAGAGGAGTTGTCTACATCTTCAAGATAGGTGAAGACAAGCATCATCTATTAATAGAGTTATTTAGATGTATATCAAATCTCAATTCACATGTATATGGCAACTATCAAGAGATCCTCATGAAACTAAAAACCATAACAAAATATCATCTATCACAAAGTGACACATCCAAATCACTACTAAAACTCCCACAAAAGGTGGTCCCAAGCTGCACATAGAAACATGATAAACATCTCCTAACTAAATATCATCCATGGCCATTGCACAATCAAAGAACACAACTACACCAACACTAGCCTCTAAAGAAGAGTCATTGTCTATAACTAAGAAGATAGAAGTGACTACATAACTACACAAAGGTTCTACTAAACTATTATCCAATGCCTTTGATACCACCACAATCAACTACTATAGGTCCCAAAGAATAACTATCTTATCTAGACTCTAAACACCATCTATCTACATCATTATAATGAACATGCCAATACACCAAAATGACCAAAAGATCCAACTAAAAAAATCTGCTCTAACACTATAAAATATATGTGGATATATATAACCTACATATGAGGTATCCATGCAACTTGAAGGTATAATCAAGCCACAAAACTACACAACTCATAGAACCCAAACAATGTAACATATAGGCTTAAAACCACATTAATAACATCCATAATAGAGATGTAACTAGAGATAACATGTAGATTCTTCATGACTTAAACACCAAATTAAATCTAGATCTCTATTTTTTTCATAACCCCATAATAGCATAGCCATAGTTTAGGAACATAAAAAGTAAACCAATCTCAATATTAAGTGATGAAGCACTTACCAACACTTCCACACTTGACAAGGCTACAATAAACCTCCTCAAACCATACACAAAGTATGCATATAAATATACAATTCTATCTCCATGCAAAAAACCCTAAATACTAATCTTTTATTGAATCTACAAAACCATAAATGTTTACTAACAAATAAAACCTATGAAACCATATATGTAAATCTAAATCCATTTAAATATTTGAAAACCCATAAATCTAAAAATACCAAATCTATAAACCAAAGCAATAGAATGTCATAGATAAGCATAACCACATATAGTAAATACAAAAATTATAAAACCCATGGATCCAAGCAACATGAATCTATAGCCTGCAAGTATAATCATCCATAAAGATTAGAGGTTATACAATAACCAAGCCACTAGAGGGCTAATTCCACAACCATCACCAAGTGCATGCAAATGGAGGAATTGGATTGTTTATGAGCTTCTAGGTTACCAAAATATGAATTCCACAATCCACATGCATCTAGTAGCCAATCATTTAGTACTTTAATAAAACAAGGGGCTAAAACCATGAACCCAACATAAACACTCCATATAGTAGTGAACATAGCTAGTGCTTTTCCATGTGACTAGGGAGGTAAAAGAAAGCACCCAACATGAACACTCATCCACTGCACTTGACCACAAGATAAAGGAACATAATCTAGTGAAAGTTCAAAGTTATGTCATGCACTTTAAGCCAACTTCTTAGCATGAGTGAATTTAAGTGTTTTTAATTAAAAGTCAATTTTAGTCAAATATAATTTTGAACAGGTGCATTTGGGGTGAGGCTAGAAATTTCCCTCACTAGTCTAGAAAATTTTTCCCCCACTTGTCAATCATTTGGAGTTTTTAACTTCTGGCCAATCAGCTGGAAATTTTTTGGAAGGAAATTATCCATGTTTATATTTTTAATTATATTTGTTCGCAAATCAATCAAAGAGCAGTGCACAAAACAAAGAACAACAACACATAATTTTAATTATCATCTACATATTTGAATAATAAAATTTAATTTTCTATTTATATTTTTCTTACTATTATTCCATAAGCTTACTAAATAGAGTGTCATTTTTGAGGTTTACCTCGTGTATTTTGAAAATTGTAATGTAAGAAAACTAAGGCATTAAAGTTTGCAGCGATCTAGCTAAAGTTCTTTGTGCTTTGAATAAAACAGATATCAGCACACTAAATTGATCTCTCCCGTACAAAATATTGTAATATTTTAATTCTTTTATATTTATATACTCTATTGAATTGAATATGCAAAATAATAAAATTTATGAGACCACCAACGTTCATAAATTTTTAAGCTTAAAGTGCACAATAAAATTCATGAGACCGCCCACTTTAACATATTCCTAAAAAACCTCAACAATAGCCTACTTACAGAATTTTAAGAAAAAACCCCTTCATGAGATTGTAACCTTATTACACTAACAATAAAAATTCTCTATAAATGATCAAAATTTTTTTTAAAAAAATAAATAATAAAAATAAAAAATGAATTATGCCATGTTCAAGAAAACTAAGGATTTATCATCCAAATTAAGATTTAGACTTATTGTTCTTCAATATTTCAATGTGCGCCCACTTATTCTGAGAAACATGTTGCATTCAAAATTCATCCTCCAAACAAAGGCAGCATTGACCTAACACACACTTACTGTTCCTGAATTATTTTAAATATGCCCATTCATTATGGTAAACTTCCAAGGATTTACAGCTGAACCAAATTTCCAGTATTTAAAAAATATCAATAAATCTATTATAAATACAATTCACACAGGTCAGTGTCGAGACTTGGATATAACAAGAGCCACTTACCAACATGTATCTATTTCATGTTGGACTCTGTTCCTACTCTATCTTGATTTTTCTGCGAGCTGGTGAAAAAATTCCATTCCAAGTTTCAATTTATATAGTTGTATTTATTTTCAACATAGCATTCAGAAGGGAAAGAGCTTCAAGCAATGGATGTATTCACGAACATACCATTTTCGACGTCTGTTATAGTGGTAGGAGCCGCCACACTTGTTCTCGTGGCAACAATTCTACTAAAACAGCATAGAAATTACAGGAGCCATCTCCCACCAGGCCCCAGAGCTATTCCTGTATTCGGCCACCTCCATCTTTTCATAGATAAAACCAAGCCACTTCACCAGATTTTAAATTCACTCTCATCACTCTATGGACCTATTATGCATCTTAAATTTGGTAGGTGCCCTGTTTTAGTGATAAGTTCTTCAGACTTAGCCAAAGAATGTTTTACAGTAAATGATACGTATTTTGCTTCTCGCCCTCAGCTTACACAAGGCCAGCTTTTGGGCAACAATTATTCTATGCTGGGTTGGGCTCCTTATGGCCCCTACTGGCGAAATGCTAGAAAAATCTGTGTACTTGAGCTTCTTACTTCCAAAAGAATCCAATCATTCGAACCCAAGAGAATGCAAGAAATACGTAAAACAGTAAACTCTCTGTTTCATCAGACACAGTTGCAGAGTATTGTTAACATGAGAAGTGTTTTGTCCCACCTGAGTTTTAAAATTCTGATGAGTATGATCATAGATGATAGGTATTTTGGAGAGGAAATGGGGATTTCGGTAGATTTAGTCACCCGTTTGATTAAAGAATTCTTCGTGCTTCAAGGAGTAATTAGTATTGGGGATTATATTCCCTGGTTGAAGTGGCTTGATTTGCAGGGGTATGAGAAGGCTATGAAGAAGGTACAGGGGAAATTAGATTTGTATATGCAGAGAATTGTGGAGAAGCACAGGGAGAAGGGATTAAAAGACGATGGAGTGATGGAAGACTTTATTGATGTGTTGATCTCGCAAGCAGAGGAGAATGGTGACGCAATACCTGATAAAGATGCATTTATTAAGGCAACTGCTATTGTAAGTTGTTTTGACTTTACCAGGTTTGATATTTTTGGTTTATAAGTTCTGTGTGTAGATGGTTGAGATATTACTAGGATAATCTGAAGAATCCTTATTTGATTTATATTAGGACTCTCAGAATTAGAATATGCCACTACCTGATAAATTAGTACTGAACAACCACCTAATGCCTTAGACAGCTTAGCTCCAAGAAATGCAACATGAGGTATAAGTTTCATATATTTTGTGATTTCTAACTGCAAGTAAAATTTCAAATATCTAATTTGTTTTTCAGTCTGCCATGCTTTTCAGTGTATTACTAGTTGCAGGTTTATCAGCCCTTGGGTTTCAGAGATATTGTCAAGTCTAACTTACCAACATTGCTATGGGATTTGCAATTTAGCTATGACAGTTGATTCATGCCAGTAAATAGACCTGTTGATTTGGAAAAGGGATCAAGAGATTATTTAGCATCGGTCTTGCATAGGCCCTCCCTTAGACCAAGGGTATAAATACCCTCACCTGACTCAAATCTAACCCTTCAATGCCCTTCTTTCAACCCAGACATAAATGTCCTAAAGACCCTTGAATTCCTCGATTTATCAATCTAGTGCTCAAAAGTGAGGATATGAGAACCTCTTGATACCAGTTTAGGAGAGCAAAAATTTAGCAGTTATTAACACATGGTTTTTCTATGTGATCTGTACTCAAGAAACATTTGAATTGTCAATACATTGGAAGAAATTAACTTCTTGCAAGTTTTTAATTTCTCTTTTTTCTTGCTATTAATATTGTATCCTTGTAGAATATGTTAAGTGCAGGGACTGATTCATCTTCAATTTCCCTGGAGTGGGTATTGTCATTGTTATTGCAACATCCCCATGTAATGAAGAAGGCACAAGAGGAACTTGATTCTAAGGTTGGACGGGAGAGACTGGTGGAGGACTCAGACATACCCCAGTTAACATACCTGCAAGCAATAGTGAAAGAGACTATGCGTCTTTATCCACCGGCTCCTATAGTAGGGCCACACGAATCTATTGAGGCTTGCATGGTGGGAGGCTATCATATTCCTGCAGGAACAATTCTGATGGTAAATGCATGGGCAATTCATAGGAATCCAAGAGCGTGGAAGAAGCCATTGGAATTTATACGAGAGCGTTTCACAGAGGAGGAGGTACAGATAGATATGTATATGAGTGGGAGTGGCTTTGAGATGATTCCATTTGGGGCAGGGAGAAGAGGATGCCCTGGTGCTTCTTTGGCAATTAGTGTGTTACAAACAACTCTTGCAAAGTTGCTGCAAAGCTTTGATTGGTTTCTTCCAGATGGAAGAATCATTGACATGAGTGAAGGGGCTGGTATGATAATGGCAAAGGCAGTGCCTTTGGAGGTTTCCATCAAGCCCCGTCTTTCCCATCATCTCTATTAGCAAGAGGTTTAGATTTAAACTGTTGAACTCCTTTGCTTTTGTTTATTTTCTGAGTGCAGAATAAACACCCTGTTGGTATGATTGAGAGCACAAATAGTCGATCTTCTTCAACTCAATGCCAAGGAGCATTTGCTTCCTTCGATGTTTTAGGTTAAGAAGATTTGCAAAGGAAAACATATTGTAAAAATATTTCTGGATAACTTTTGCAAGGGTTATTGAAACTTCTGTGGATAAACTACTTAATGGAATAAAAAAAAAAATTAAAAGAACAAATACAACAAGATAAAATGACAAATATTCTATAGAAAAATGAATAAATTAAATAATTTAATTAAATTCAAATTTAATCTTAAAAAAATTCACCCAAAATACCTAAAAAATTGTTGTCTTGAAATAACACTTTACCTGTCACTCTCTTACTGCAATTTTCAATGTGCAATAACTTGGAATTGAACTTCTAATATAATTTTTAACATTATAAAAAAATTCAAATCTACTGTAATTTTATCTCATATAGCTTGCTTTCGAATCAATTATAGTACCAACCTTAAAAGAATAATTATTTATATCTTACTCTGCTCATAATTTTGTGATATTCTTGCCAGTTGCTGCACACAAATATTTATATATATTCTCTCCTCAGTCAAATTGGAAGAAAAAAAAAACACAATTATTTAAAGTAGACTTTAAAACAAACTTATCTGGTCTGTTTTCAAGGCAGTCTGTATCAGTGGTGAATTGTTTATTAAGAACGTATAGCTTTAAGGATGTTAATGGAAGTTGTTTTCAGTGTTGGGTATTGGTAGGTAGACTTTGTTGCAGGTCTCACCTATGGAAGTTTGCCAAATTTCTGTTCAGGATAGAAAAAGTTAAGAATATGAGATAATACAGAGGAAAAAGTAATCTATATTGATGTTAAATGAAAATCTTATAATACAGATTTTTAGAATTATATTATATATTTAAACATATAAGTGTTGAATTTTGAGTTAGATAAATTATTATATATAATAAATATAGATAAGTTGTATCTTAAAAAATATCTTGTAAAAGAAGTTTATTAATTTAATAGTATATTTTTAATAAATTTGAAGTAAAAAATATTCTGTTATGACTTTTAAATTGAAGGATATTTTTTAAGAAAAACTTATTGAAGTGGATAAGATTAAGTGTAAAAAAAATTAATAACCAGAAGTGAAAATAGAAAGGATTTAATTGAAATAATATGATGAGATATTCTTTTTCAATGTAAAAATTATGAAATCAAAAAATATGAAAGAAAATTGTCCTCGAGGTTTAGCTTGAGTGGTGTCACTGCTTGCTCTAAGTGTGTGGCAGTCTGCCCACCTGAGTTTAAACCCACATGGGGTGGGAGCCCTTGTGAAGGCCAGGAGGTTATAGGGGCTTGCCCTATTGATCATTGTGTCCATGCAAATGGTGTTTAGGCCAAGAAAATTGAAATTGTTTATGTAGATTAAAAAAACTAGACAAAGAACTACAATACTACCTAACAATTAACTTAATCTAACTTTTCTTCTGTCTCAGGGTTGGGGTACACCATTTTTCATAAAGTATTGCATCAAGAAGTCTTACAACTAGGAGAAGGCTTTATGCTTCTACCTTATAATGGTCAAATTTGAATATCCATACTATTTTCTAGATTTAATTTTGTGTCTATTTGACTCTAGATGTCTTCATGTAACTACATATTGAAAAATTGTGCAATATTGTTGAAATTTGAGCTCATTCCCCTAGCCTTCAGCTATCCAAATATGTCTAACCACACCTTATCCATGTTCCCACACATTCTCCCATAATGTTTACATTTATTGCATCCTTCATTTTCATACCTTAATTTCATGCACAAAAATCACCGTTTCCTTATCCTATGTCAATCTTACATCTACAAATCTAACCCCTAAGATTTTAAGGTTTGAAATCAAATATGGTTGACTCAAGTGCTCATTTCACTACTTGTTATGAGCTAATTAAACAAGTGTTTGTGTGTTTATCACTATGCACTTGTATTTAAAAATATTTATTTGGTCATTTATTCACATTGTATAATTATTTACTTTATAAGGGTATACAAGAAACATTTATCAGAGAAGCACTTCAATTGTTGTACTAGAGGAACAACAATTACTATAATTCAGAAACATCACCTAGGACATTCAAGTAAAGAGACCCACTACTCCAACACATGATATCCAAAAGTAATGGATCTCACCTCACCCAAGTCTAATATTGGTGTACAATCAATAATATTATGCTAGCTAAACTCCAACTACAACATTGTAATATAACATACTATGCCCACAAGGAAAAATGATCACAACACTCATCTAGCAAATAACCACAAACCACCATCAAAGCTCCCAATACATGATCAATATAGAATCTAAGAACTTACCATGGCATTGTGATTTACAACTGTTGATGTGATTTTCATGACCGCACCAACACAGAATAAAGTTTCTCAATGGATACTCTACCCTCTCTTGAACAAAGTATTCAACATACTAAGATTGCGAGTGAGTTCATGCGTTCAACTCCAAGGTTCTGATAATGCAATAGAATACCATCAGTTGGTTCGACATGATTTTGCTGGTATTTCAAAGGGACTTAACACAATTGTTCAACAGCTGACAACAGACAGCAGATTAAGGGCTTCGCATGGTTTAGATGGTTTGGCAAGTAAGCACAAGTTTCCTAATACTAACCAGAAACGAATTGAAATTAAATGAGTGTAGGGATAAGAAGGTTCTAGTCTACTCTAAGGCGTGGGACATGGCCATCAATTGTCACAGACTTTAACCGAGCCTTGCTTTGCCTCACTTCGGACAGCTTCCACAAAACTGATGCAATCTTCAGAGGAGTAGCGAAAGGTGTTCAGATTATAACTCAACATGCAAGTACCATCAAGACGATGCATACAAACGCATGAATCAAAATCAAAGTTAAGTTTGAAAAGTAATCCAGTTGACCATGCAAGGCGAACCCATCGTCAGTGAGCCCGCTAGTGGTATGGATAAGCAAAGTCTTGTTCAAATCGAGCACCACATTCCACAATTACTAAGTACTTGCATGAAAATGAAAACTACTCTACTTTACACTACTTGAAGTCGAAGGGATGAAGAAATCTTGCTAGCTACTTATAACAAAGATGAATTCACCATTCGATGAAATATCTTTTATTACAATAGTTTTTCGCAACAATCTCTTACAAAGTTTTCAAAGGAAAACTTTCCTTCTCCTTCAAACTATGCTATGCTAAGCTATTACAACTAAAGTCTCTCTGCTCTACTCTCTAGTCTGATCTCTAAGCTCTACTGAGTACAAATGAGGGGGACTCCCCCTTTATATAGTTAGCCAAGTCTGACGAACGACTTAGATTACAATCGGCTGGATGGCCCAGATGGTACCACCTTAGCCCTAACCCTAAAAACTGCCACAAAGAAGAGTGGGGTAATAAATGAACAATTAATGGCCATCATCTTCTAGAAGATTCCCGTTTTGAAACGCGTTCACCCTGTTCTTCTTTCTGGACTAGTATGCTTGATCAAATAGCTTCAACTTCTTAGATTAGTACGGTAGGTATGTTCTTGATCTAAAACTTCAAGGCTGTAACTTTTTAACCCATTTGACAATGCCCGAGCCCTCATCTTTTCATTCATTCTGAACTTGGAAGATTCTCTTGTCTTGGATTCACACTTTCCATTCACTCGATTGTGTTTGGTGCATATTGGGTCTTTGAGGAGAAATTCCAACACTTAGCCATTTCTCCCAAGTATTTGTTTCACGATTCCATCATCTTGGACTTTTTACTTCACCACCGCCTGGTCTCAATGTTCACCCTGCAAAGCAAGCCAAGAGGAGAGCATTAGAACACTTCATAACATAAACTTACCTCACTCCGATGTTTGAGTGGTCTCTTCATCTGACAGGGTTCACCATTTTTCTCTAGCCAACTTTGCTTTCTTCACGATTTTTCAACATCTGTAGGTTGGGGCATACAACACTTCACTAGCTAAAGATCTGATACTCAATTTTATTCATCTCTGACTTTGGAAGATTAATCCCACGAAGAAATCACTCAAATACACCTAGGAAATCAACTTAAAATTCATCCGCCAAGGCATTTTATCTTCAAAAACATCATTTATTCCTTGCCTTAGAAAATTTCTCAAATTTTCCCTAGGAAGTTCACCAACCTGGTGCCCATAAAAAATATTCACCTCGGAATCCATGGCAAGCTATGGAAGACACTAAAATCCATTCCTCGTCGACAATCTTCAATACCCATAAGAAAATCTCCCTCAAAACGCATTGAATTCATGGGTATACAACGAAGGGGTTCATTTAATTTTTCTTGAATTTTGAACCTTAGAAAAAATAATTTCTCATCAATTTAATCCAATTCTTTGTCCCTGTGAGTATCTTATTGCTCCAACTTGAATACTTTAAATCACCTATGAAGCCGGTATCATCTGACTTCTCCTCTGACAATTTTATTCATATCCCTAGAAATTTCATCACTTTAAGTCTAGGTGTGTTTTTCCCAAGGAAGAAAATTTTGTGCCTTAGAAATTTTTTAAATCACTAAGACAATTTTGAATTTTTTCCTTAGAAATTTTATTCAACTTCAATCACTCATTTTGCCTACGAAGAAATTTTATTAACTCACTTAGAAATTTTTTCTCTCAAATGCTTTGAACGCATTTCACATGTCATGGAGGATATCCTAAATTTCAACGCCTAGCATTATTCATCTGTCTTCATCCCTATTTGGGTGCATTTTACTTGTTGAGGTGGACTTAGCTTCCAACGCCTTAGGATATTTTAAGCCTTATGCACCTTGGGCGCATTTAGCACCTTGAGGAGGATGAACATTTCCACGCCTAGCATATTCACTCTTGACTTTTACCTCACCTTGGGTGTATTCAAAAGGGAGGGAGGAAAGTCAACATCTTTTTGTCTTCTTCCTAGCTTGCATGGCGCATTTAGAGGTTGATGAAGGATGGGCGCATTTCAAAGGGGGTGGAGGATAAACATTCTCAACATCTTTGACTTGTTGACCTCATTCTATACTTGGGCACATTTTGCATAGTGAAGTGGATAAGAATCTTCAACGCCTTAACTCCTTTGACTCCTTGCTAAGCATGGGCGTATTTCCTGCCTTCAGGAGGATGAAACATTACTTAGAATATTTTTCATCTCATGCTTGTAAATTGGGCGCATTTAGGGGGTCAAGGGGAATTTATCTCCATCACCTAGAAACTTTTTAAACATATCCACTTTGAAGAGGGCGCATATGAGGGGTGGTGAAGGATATCTTCAATACTTAGAAATTTCTTTTACCACATGCTGGAGATGGGGGCGCATTTTGGAGGTGGAGAAGGATATCTTAAATACTTAGAAAATTTTATACCAACCTCCCTGAATTGGGCGCATTTTAGCATATGAGGAGGATGAAACCTCAACACTTAGAATTTTTTTAACACCTTGATCAAGCATGGCGCATTTGGAGGTGGCAGGAGGATTTTACCAACACTTAAACATTTTTCTTGAATTCCAGCTGAAGATGGGCGCATTTCCTAGGTCCTGCAGGATGAAACTCAAACTTAGAAAAATTTTCATCTCATGCCTGTGAGGAGGGTGCATTTTGGGGTAGTTGCAGGACGAGACTCATGCCTTAGGATTTTTTTTTCTTCTGCCAGCTTCTCCGTGTCCTGCTATTTATAGTAAGTCCTCTGATTTCCATACTTTTGAAGCTCAAATTGATTTGAAATTTTAACCACTAGATCCTCATGACCTAATTAGTTTGTTCACACTACCATCCTGAGCTGGCCTGCTAAAAATAGTATGTTTCTGAAGGTCATTTACTATTTATAGCAACTACCTGTTTCTGAGACCTCCACAACTCTGTTTGACTTGGAATTCGAATGGCATGCTCCTCATCACATGACTTGCCCATTGACACTGGCGGCTGCTGCTGGTTTACTATTTTTAGCCAGTTTCTAGAATGCCTTACTATAAATAGTAAGTGCTCTATTTTCCTTCAAATTTTACGGGTGGATAGCTCGAAAGATGCTGAACGCAGTGGGATACATCAGTTTCCAGAAATTCTGACTTTTTACCCCTCTTTTTGGGTCCCGAAGCTTGAAACCCTAATCTGACTTGCATGCATATCAAACGACCTCCGTTTGACCTCATTTTTGTTGCATTGTGCCCTGTTTGTGGTTCTGATGCGCTGGGCAGCTACCAGAGTGCACCTGTTAAAAATAGTAATTCATTGAATACTGATCACCTTGCTTTGCATGTCATATCACTGTGAAGCTCTCGAAAAACCCCTAAGGAATCATCAGACATGCAAAGAAAACCCTGACATGCAAACCCTAAAAATAGCCTTTGAAGGCTGAACTTTGAAAGTCGTTATCTCACTTTGCATGTTATATCGTCGCGAAGGTCTCAGAAAACCTAGAAAGAATCTCTAGACATGCATTGAAGAACCTCGCATATAAACCCTAAAATTTGCTTCAGAAGCTGTACTGTTAAAAATAGTAAGTTGTCCGTTTTAGCCCAATATTTGCAGGCGAGTAGTGTGACATGTTCTGGATGTAGTGTGACTGTCCAAATTTCAAGAATGTTGAAGGAATGCTCTGAATTGCACACTTACTAAAAATAGTAAGTTGCCAGAATCTAATGAAACTTAGCTGAGAGCTTACTGGAAGCATATTGATATCAACGTTAAGCTTTGCTTTCAATTTATTCACTTCATTTGACCTCAGATTGACCAGAAAGATAGAAACCCTAATTTTTAGACTTGGCCAAATTTCACGTTTAAGCTCAATGATGGACACATCCCTGGAAAGGTAGACATCAAAAGAGAGAGAGAGAGAGAGCAAAATGAAAGCCATAAGACTAGAATGGAGCAAAAAATTAGGGGGTCCCATTTTGAATGGGGTGATGTGTGAAAAGGTCACAACAACAACCCCAACCATGACCACTTTTCCCATAACAATTGAGAAAGCATATAAAATCCATGAAATCCCACTTGCCTTGATGATTTGTATACTCACCAAGGAAGATCATGTAACCTAATAAAATATATTCTCTATCACATGTTCATCACTCTAAAACTCAAACTTGTAATCCAAACTCCACCATGGCACAAAAAACCATCATTTGAACTAAGGATCATCTATCTAAACCAACAAATTAAACTTGAAAACTCAACCAAAGACTATAAGAGCCCTCCATGGAAACTTGAGTTGTCTACATCTTCAAGAAATGTGAAGATAACCATCATCTATTAATAGAGTTATTTAGATGTATATCAATTCTCACTTAGCACATATGATGACTATCAAGAGATCCTCATGACACTAAAAACCACAACAAAATATCATCTATCACAAAGTGACACATCCAAATCACTACTAAAGCTCCCACAAAAGGCGGTCCCAAGCTACACATAGAAACATGATATTAAACATCTCCTAACTAAACATCATCCATGGTCATCACATAATCAAAGATCATAGCTATAGCAGTATTAGCTCCTAAAGAAGAGTTGATGTATCCAACCAAGAAGATAAAAGTGACTACGTAACTACACAAAACTTCTACTAAACTATGATCCAATGCCTTTGATGCCACCACAATCAACTACTATAGGACCCAAAGAATAACTATCTTATATAGACTCTAAACACCATCTATCTAAATCATTATAATGAACATGCCAATACACCAAAATGACAAAATAATCCAACTAAAAAAATCTGCACTAACACTATAAAATATATGTGGATATATATAACCTACAGATGAGGTATCCATGCAACTTGAAGTCTTGTATAAACAAGCCACAAAACTACACAACTCATAAAACCCAAACAATGTAACATATAGGCTCAAAACCACGTTAGTAACATCCATAATAGAGATGTAACTAAAGATAACATGTAGATTCTTCATGACTTAAACACCAAATCAAATCTAGATCTATTTTTTCATAATCCTATAATAACATAACCATAGTTTAGGAACCTAAAAAGTAAACCAATATCAATAATAAGTGATGAAGCACTTACCAACACTTCCACACTTGAGAAGGCTACAATAAACCTCCTCAAATCATACACAAAGTATGCACATAAATATACAATTCTATCTCCATGCAAAATACCCTAAATAATAGTTTTTTATTGAATGTACAAAACCATAAATTTTTGCTAACAAATAAAACCTATGAAACCATATATGTAAATCTAAATCCATTTAAATATTTGAAAGCCCATAAATCTAAAAATAGCAAATCTATAAACTAAAGCAATAGAATGTCATAGATAAGCATAACCACATATAGTAAATACAAAAATTGTAAAACCCATGGATCCAAGCAACATGAATCTATAGCATGCAAGTATAATCATCCATAAAGATTAGAGATTATACAATAGCCAAGCCACTAAAGGGCTAATTCCACAACCATCACCAAGTACATGCAAATGGAGGAATTGGATTGTTTATGAGCTTCTAGGTTACCAAAAGATGAACTCCACAATCCACATGCATCTAGTAGGCAATCATCTAGTACTTTCATAAAACAAGCGGCTAAAACCATGAACCCAACATAAACACTCCATATAGTAGTGAACATAGCTAGTGCTTTTCCATGTGACTAGGGAGGTAAAAGAAAGCACCCAACATGAACACTCATCCACTGCACTTGACCACAAGAAATGAACATAATCTAGTGATAGTTCAAAGTTATGTCATGCACTTTAAGCCAACTTCTTAGCATGAGTGAATTTAAATGCTTTTAATTAAACGCCAATTTTAGTCAAATATAATTTTGAGAAGGTGCATTTGGGGTGAGGTTAGAAATTTCCCTCACCAGTCTAGAAAAATTTTCCCCCACTTGTCAATCATTTAGAGTTTTTAACTTCTCACCAATCAGCTGGAAAAAATTTGGAAGGAAATTATCCATGATTATATTTTTAATTATATTTTTTTGCAAATCAATCAAAGAGCAGTGCACAAAACAAAGAACAACAACACATAATTTTAATTATCATCTACATATTTCAATAATAAAATTTAATTTTCTATTTATATTTTTCTTACTATTATTCCATAAGCTTACTGAATAGAGTGTCGTTTTTGAGGTTTACCTCATGTATTTTGAAAATTGTAATGTAAGAAAACTTAGGCATTAGAGTTTGCAGTGATCTAGCTAAAGTTCTTTGTGCTTTGATTAAAATAGATATCAACACACTAAATTGAACTCTCTCGTACAAAATATTGTAATATATTATATATCAATTTTAAAATTCTTTTATATTTATATACTCTATTGAATTGAATATGCAAAATAATAAAATTTATGAGACCACGAATTTTCATAAATTTTTGAGCTTGAAGTGGACAATAAAATTCATGAGACCGCCCACTTTAAAATAAATATTGTAATATATTATATATCAATTTTTTAATTCTTTTATATTTATATACTCCATTGAATTGAATATGCAAAATTATAGAATTTATGAGACTACCAACTTTCATAAATTTTTAAGCTTGAAGTGCACAATAAAATTCGTGAGACCACCCACTTTAAAATATTCCTAAAAAACCTCAACAGTAGGGGAGAGAGCCAAATAGTGGTGCACCCTAACTTTATGGGTCGACACAGCAATGAACATGCAACATTGACATTGAAAAATTATATCTCCGAGTGGTCAGGGACATGGACAATTCAAATATTTTGTTTCACCCGCATAGACCAAGAAAAAAGGTGTCATCAACATGCTTTTTGTTGAGGGGTCATAATAGATCCCCAAAAAGAGTTAGACCAATAGTGGTACATTAAGTCATGTTTTTTAATGCGTCAATGTGGCGTCATATGATTTGTTGTTTTTTGAATGTAATGGGCATATTTTGTTCAACTATTGGGACCTCTCTTACAATTACTAGTTCCATACTTTTAAAATAGTAGGCTTTGAATGTACATGTACTATGACAACTATTGGTACCTCCACTAGTATTGGGCCCTCTCCCCTACTTACTGAATTTTAAGAAAAAAACCCCTCCATGAGATTGTAACCTTATTACACTAACAATAAAAATTCTCTATAAATGATCAACATAAAAAAGAAAATGAATGTCAAGGAAACTAAGGATTTATCATCCAAATTAAGATTTAGACTTATTGTTCTTCAATATTTCAATGTGCGCCCCACTTATTTGAGAAACATGTTTCATTTAAAATTCATCCTCCAAACAAAGGCAGCATTGACCTAACACACACTTACTGTTCTTGAATTATTTTAAATATGCCCATTCATTATGGTAATTTTCCAAGGATTTACAGCTGAACCAAATTTCCAGTATTTAAAAAATATGAATAAATCTATTATAAATACAATTCACACAGATCGGTGTCTCGACTTGGATATAACTAGGGCCACTTACCAACACGTATCTATTTCATGTTCGACTCTGTTCATACTCTCTCTTGATTTTTCTGCGAGCTGGTGCAAAAATTCCATTCCAAGTTTCAATATATATAGTTGTACTTATTTTCAACATAGCATTCAGAAGGGAAAGAGCTTTAAGCAATGGATGCATTCACGAACATACCATTTTCGACGTCTGTTATAGTGGTAGGAGCCGCCACACTTGTTCTCGTGGCAACAATTCTACTAAAACAGCATAGAAATTACAGGAGCCATCTCCCACCAGGCTCCAGAGCTATTCCTGTATTCGGCCACCTCCATCTTTTCATAGATAAAACCAAGCCAATTCACCAGATTTTAAATTCACTCTCATCACTCTATGGACCTATTATGCATCTTAAATTTGGTAGGTGCCCTGTTTTAGTGATAAGTTCTTCAGACTTAGCCAAAGAATGTTTTACAGTAAATGATAAGTCTTTTGCTTCTCGCCCTCAGCTTACGCAAGGCCAGCTTTTGGGCAACAATTATTCC
The DNA here is from genome assembly GCA_007258455.2 of Sequoia sempervirens. Lineage (NCBI taxonomy): Eukaryota > Viridiplantae > Streptophyta > Pinopsida > Cupressales > Cupressaceae > Sequoia > Sequoia sempervirens. Next base: position 5,959 of record VDFB02123314.1, on the reverse strand, counting down.
ATGCTGGGTTGGGCACCTTATGGCCCCTACTGGAGAAATGCTAGAAAAATCTGTGTACTTGAGCTGCTTACTTCCAAAAGAATCCAATCATTCGAACCCAAGAGAAGGCAAGAGATATGTAAACCAGTAAAGTCTCTGTTTCATCAGTCACAGTTGCAGAGTATCGTTCACATGAGAAGTGTTTTATCCCACTTGAGTTTTAAAATTCTGATGAGTATGATCATAGATGATAGGTATTTTGGAGAGGATATGGGGATTTCGGTAGATTTAGTTACCCGTTTGATTAAAGAGTCCTTCGTGCTTCACGGAGCAATCTGTATTGGGGATTATCTTCCCTGGTTGAAGTGGCTTGATTTGCAGGGGTATGAGAAGGCTATGAAGAAGGTACAGGGGAAATTAGATTTGTATATGCAGAGAATTGTGGAGAAGCACAGGGAGAAGGGATTAAAAGAGGAGGGAGTGATGGAAGACTTTATTGATGTGTTGATCTCGCAAGCAGAGGAGAATGGTGACGCAATACCTGATAAAGATGCATTTATTAAGGCAAATGCTATTGTAAGTTGTTTTGACTTTGCCAGTTTTGGTATTTTTGGTTTATAAATTCTGTGTGTAGATGGTTGAGATATTAAGGATAATCTAAAGACTCATTATTTGATTCATATTAGGACTCTCAGAATTAGAATATGCCCCTAGTAACAACTGATAAATTAGTACTGAATAACCACCTACTGCACTAGACAGCCTAGTTCCAAGCAATACATGAGGTATAAGTTTCATATATTTTGTGTTGAAATATGAATGGGTGATTGCTAACTGCAAGTGAATTTTCAAATGCCTAATTTATTTTTTCAGTATGCCAAGTTTTTCAGTGTATTTACTAGTTGCAGGTTTATTAACCATTGGGTTTCAGAGATATTGTCAAGTATGACGTTCGAACAAGTAGCAATGTGCATGATTGATGGATTCATGAAAAAAGTTCAATTTCATCAATATTTTTATACAATACAATGCCCAGTTTCATATACAAATTCAGCTAAACCCTCATTCAGTCACCATTTGCACATTCAACCAATACCCCTTCGAGTCCAAGAAAGAGTGTTTTACTTAGATCCTTTCAATTTTCAACCTAAACAAGTGAGTTATGTTAAGGATGTGCATGAGAAATAGGTGGTCAGCAAAGCGTAACTAGGGTGCATTAATGAAGGCTATGAGAAAGAGGAATCGTGGGAAATAGAATGGGGAAATGAAAGAAATGAAAAATTGGGCAAAAGCGAAGAGATGACAGGAGGTGAGTAAAGGGTCCAACAGTGGTTCCCATATTCAGGGGAGGTACACATCTTAATGGGATTCTGTCCCAAACAGTAACTTAACAATTTGCCTACCTAAAGCTTACCAACTTAGCTAAGTGATTTGCAATTTAGCTATGACAAATAGTGATTCATGCCAATAAACAGACCTGTTGACCTGGAAAAGGGAACAAGAGATTATTTAGCATCAGTCTTGCACAGGCCCTACCTTAGACCAAGGGTATAAATGCTCTCACCTAACTAAAATCTAATCCTTCAACGCTCTTCTTTCAATCAAGACATAAATGTCCTAAAGACCCTTGAATTTCTCGATCTACCAATCTAGTGCTCAAAAGTAAGGATATGAGAACCTCTTGATACCAATCTAGTGCTCAAAAGTAAGGATATGAGAATCTCTTGATACCAGTTTAGGAGAGCAAAAATTTAGTAGTTATTAATATATGGTTTTCTATGACATCTCTGAAGAATAAAAATTATGAACAGTTCTTACACCACTGAGAATTCAGATTGAGAAATCATCACATTCAGAAAATAAGAATGAATAATCAATAACTTTGCTCAAACAGCAAGCAGGAAAAATTAACTGTATTAACATAAAAGAGGGGTAAAAATTATTAAAACAAGAGAAAATTACAGAGCCAAAACATTACATAGCCTTATCAAGCTCCACCAAATGGTCCAACTGTTGAGACAAATCAGGGGGTAATTGACCCCGATCAACCAAATTCCAATCATGAATATGATCAGAAGCCCATTTAGCCAAACAATCAGCAACACCATTCCACTCCCTAGGAATATGAGTGAAAGTAACAAACTCAAGAGAAACGCAAAGATTGAGAATTTGTTCAATAATCAAAGCCAGGTGCCAACTAGCATCCTCTAACCTCCGCCTGTTCAGCAAGTTCACCACAACCTGGGAATCAGATTCATATATAATCCTGCGCCACCCCAACTTACTGCCATGCTCCACAGCTAGTAAAATTGTCTGAGCCTCCATAAGATTATTAGTATGAAGACCCTTATAAATAGAGAAAATAAATTGAACATCCCCAGAACTATCCCGACCAACACCACCAATTCCAGCATGACCAGGGTTTTCACGAGAAGAGCCATCCGTGTTAATTTTAAGGATGCCTTGAGGAGGAGGAGACCATCTTCCCTCCCTATTCACCTTCGGAGTAGGATGCCTACACCTGTTGCGCATAAGCTGCTGATGCGAAGGAGGCAGATGAAGGCGGTTGAAACAGCCAACATCAGAAGGAGCAATCGAATCAGACAAATCACACTTAGCCGCGATCGTTTCTCCCAAAGAATGCAAAATTTTCCACCACAAGCGAGGGGCCCCATCATCATATCCTGAAAAATCCGACGATTCCTCTCCAACCAAAGATTCCAAATGCTGAATATAAATGAATATAAATGAATATAAATTTCTGTTACAATTAACCCTACAAAAAGAGATTAGAAGACAGCGATCAGGCTGTACAAAAAATAAAGCTTGACAAAGCAAAAAACAAAGCTAAGGAAACTAACGCAATATGCAAACTGCAGTTTTATTAAAAAGGACAAAAAACTGAAGGCAACTAATAAAAGCAACGGGATAATTGATCATGCAATCTTCAATCTCCCCCTGAATGATCAATAGGGGTGAGTCCCAACTGATGTCTCAAAGCAACAAAACTGGCTGTGGGAATAGCCTTGGTAAATATAACAGCAACTTGTTTAGATGTAGGGCAAAACTGCAATTCCACTGTCGCGTTTTGAACCTAAGTCACATATAAAACGTTGCCTGATCTCAATGTGCTTCGATCTACACAGGATTTTTGGTCATTGCAATGGTACTACTGTTATCACGATAAATAGTGGTTGGATGTTCCTGAACCAAATGTAGATCCTCTAAAATATTTCAAATCCATATGAGTCTCATTGGCGTGCTGAAAAAAATTCTTATGGTGTGTGATGGTATACTAAGAATTAAAATAGTAGAATCATAAGTTTTATCTCATATGATATTTCCAAACAATTGTAATGTTTGAGATTGAATAAAAGAATCATCTCCATGTGTTGAAAAATAATCTCTGTTTGTTACAACAATTTATGTGTTTTGTATTTTCCTTCGATCTCTGCTCAAGAAACAATTGAATTATCAATACATTCGAAATTGATTTTCTCTCTTTTTCTTGCTATTAATATTGTATCCTTGTAGAATATGTTAAGTGGAGGGACTGATTCTTCTTCAGTTTCCCTGGAGTGGGCATTGTCATTGTTATTGCAACATCCCCATGTAATGAAGAAGGCACAAGAGGAACTTGATTCTAAAGTTGGACGGCAGAGACTGGTGGAGGACTCAGACATACCCCAATTAACATACCTGCAAGCAATAGTGAAAGAGACTATGCGTCTTTATCCACCGGCTCCTATAGTGGGGCCACACGAATCTATTGAGGCTTGCATGGTGGGAGGCTATCATATTCCTGCAGGAACAATTCTGATGGTAAATGCATGGGCAATTCATAGGAATCCAAGAGCGTGGAAGAAGCCATTGGAATTTATACGAGAGCGTTTCACAGAGGAGGAGGTAGAGATAGATATGTATATGAAAGGGAGTGGCTTTGAGATGATTCCATTTGGGGCAGGGAGAAGAGGATGTCCTGGTGCTTCTTTGGCAATTAGTGTGGTGCAAACAACACTTGCAAGGTTGCTGCAAAGCTTTGATTGGTTTCTTCCAGATGGAAAAATCATTGACATGAGTGAAGGGGCTGGTATGATAATGGCAAAGGCGGTGCCTTTGGAGGTTTTCATCAAGCCCCGTCTTTCCCATCATCTCTATTAGCAAGAGGTTTAGATTTAAACTGTTGAACTCCTTTGCTTTTCTTTATTTTCTGAGTGCAGAATAAACACCCGTATGATTGAGAGCACAAATAATCGATCTTCTTCAACTCAATGCCAAGTAGCATTTGCTTCCTTCTATGTCTTAGATTAAGAAGATTTCCAAAGGAAAACATATTGTAAAAACAATGCTCCTTCCTTCTATATTTTAGATTAAGAAGATTTCCAAAGGAAACATATTGTAAAAATATTTCTGGATAAATTTTGCAGAGGTTATTGAAGCTTCTTTGGATAAACTTTGTAGAGGTTATTGAAGTTTTTCTAGATAAACTTTGTAAAGGTTATTAAAGCTTGTATTACCATGTTACTGCTTCTATGCAAGATCATCAAATTGGGTGAATTTCTTATTATTCTTCCTGTATTTGTTGGATTTTTTATTTACTTTATAAAAGTTTATTGAAATGATAGAGAATTGAGAAAAATATATTATAGTGTTTACTTCTACGAAACCATAAAATTTAGTTAAAAAATGGGGATTGTTACTATAAGACACGAAATTAGATTTATGCAATCAAAAAATGTATTTGCAATTCTCTGTAAAACAAACTTTTCATTAACGTACAAAGTGTTAAACTCAGCACTATTTGGTAGAAACTCTGGCAAGCTATTTTTTGAGTTGAAAAGAAAGTCTTTAAACTCATCCAAGTCTCAATCTCATCTTAATGCTGTCTCTCGCTACAAAATTGTAGATGAGATTCAAATTTGAATCTGTTGGTCTTCACCCAAACTCCATTAGTTTCATCACACTTATTATATATTCCTATGGGCTTTTATATAAAGAATGATTGTTAAAGTTTTACATTTATTGAGTCATTGACAACGAATTAAGATAATTTTAGTGGATATTCACTGTGTTCATGGGTTTGAACCTTCATGTTGAAGTTATTGGTATTCATGTTGATGTCTTCATGTTCCAAACCTTTATTAGTCAGTATGGCCATGTGCTTTGTATTCCTAATAGACTACTGTGCTTGCAGGTTTTGACTACTTCATTAATACAATGTGTTCATTGTTAATTTCTTATAACCTAGCAACAAATTAATTACATAATAAATTCGTAGAAAGAAATCTGATTTATAACAATTAACACAACTGGGTTAATTAACAACTAATAACAGCGGAAGCAAAAATAACACGAAGCCAATAAAAAATAGACAATAACACAAATTTACCCAGGAAACCCCAATGCGGGGAAAAACCTGCAAATGTTGGATCTTCTATCCAGCCTAACAACAAGCTTTTCTTTCGAAAATACAATATGAGTTTGCTACCAAACACTACTTTTTGAAGAAAAATGGACATACAATCAAAAGAAATTATGGATGAAAAGTTTAACATTGTTAGAAAGTGAAAAAAATTACATCGTTGGAAAGCTAATAAAGAACCTAACATTACCCATGTCTTCGATTTTCTTGATATTGAACCAGATGCAATCTTGATGGTGAGCACGAACCCGATTATGTGAAAATTTGTTGAATTTGGAAAAAAACACGTCTCTGGTCTTTGGGAATGCCCTCCAAGCCTTTGGGTTGGTATTCCAAGGCAAATACCAAAGCTAAGGCTCGGGAATTTTCAATGCAAGATATAACGCGAGCGCGTTATGTCTTCTTTTTCACATTTTCCAAAGATCATTACTAGCAACAAAGGTGGGAAAGGGTCGGAGAGGGTAGGGAAGGTAGGAAAGGGTGGGGAAGAGTGAGAGAGGGCGGGAGAGTGTTTGAGAGGGTGGTAGAGGGTGGGAGAGAGTGGGAGAGGGTAGGGAA